>JADRCD010160719.1:33032-46105 GCA_019843815.1 Montemys delectorum
TGTGTGTGTGTGTGTGTGTGTGTGTGTGTGTGTGTGTGTGTGTGACTTTATTTTTCTTTTTTATATTAACTGTGTTTTTCATGTCGTATACTAGAAACTACCAGTTACCAAATCAGGAAAATTTAGCATTTCTTCCTTATAAGAGGCAAAATATAGCTCATAAGTTTAGATCTTTGATCAAGTTTGGTTTAATCAACATGAATTGTGTTAAATAAAGTCCAACTTGGTCTTTCAAAGTTGTATATGTACTTTCAATCTTATTAAATGATTTTGATGGTATTGCGAGGCTTAGCTGATGATGTATGAAGAGACAGACCACAAGTTTATGTTTTTATTTCATTAGTATCCTTGTCTCTTAGTGTTATGTATATCACAGAATTTTTAACCACTGAAGATTTATGGTAATAATTGTTGCCAGGAAATATGTACCTTTTCATTTGATCTTCTTGTCCAGGAATATTTTATTTGTGGCCTTTTTAGAGTATAAAAAAGTCGTT
Source organism: Montemys delectorum (assembly GCA_019843815.1). Lineage (NCBI taxonomy): Eukaryota > Metazoa > Chordata > Mammalia > Rodentia > Muridae > Montemys > Montemys delectorum. The sequence goes on from JADRCD010160719.1 coordinate 33,530, forward strand.
TGGGAAGTAGTCTTTATGTTTGAAAAATTATTATTTTAATGTTATTCTAAGTCACTTGTGAGTAGTACTAGCATATTCACAATATTCAAACTTTTCCCCTGTGAACATGGTGGGCCTTCATAGTACTTGTAGTAGAAATCTTAATTTCTTTTACATTGTTCTGTAGCTTAACTTTATAAGCCTTTTATATCTGCTTAAATTAATTCTTCAATGTGACATGAATTTTGACTATGTTTTAAATGGAATTGTTTAGAAAGGAAACTTCCTTTATTCAGTTTGAAGATTGAATTTGTAAACTTACAACAATTGTATGCTATCATGTTTTCTTAAAGTTGCAGAGTTAGAAGCATCCCGCACACTGTCCAATTCCTATGAAAGTCCTACTCATCTCAGTACCAGAGTCTGCAGTAGCTTTCCCTCTGACCTCACTGGTGGCTGAAATCTGAATCTTAATAAACTCAATTCAGGATCATTGCAATACTCATTTAAAAAATATTACCACCTTTTCTCATTTACATTCTAATAATTACCTTTTTCTCAGAATGTGGAAGTGTATATCAAACAAGATTAAAAAGCTCATGTGTTATAATGGAAAATTCAAACATAAAAATATATTTTGTTTCAGTTTAAAATTGTTAAGCTGGTTACTTTCAATTTTGCTTACCTTTAAAAAAATAAAGTTTTAAAGTGAAAACAAAATAAAAATATCAAGAATGCAGACTCATATTTATAGTATATATGGCACTGAAATTATCTAAAAGTGAACATGAATTTAAGGAAAAATCCATTTGAATACAAGTATAGATAGTCTCCATTTTAAAATATAGCACAGTAATTTTAAGATAAAATGTTAAGTTAAATACTTCAAATTAAATTATGATAGATAGTCACAGATGCCCTTTCATGATACGAGCTATTTCTTTACTGGATATTTCTTCATAAATGTACAATATATATTCTTGAACATATTTATTTTCTGCAGTTGTAAAATAACTTCGTACAAAAACTTACTAAGTCTGTTGCTCTTTTTTTCCCCCAAATACCATGATGGTTTTATTTAGAGTTACTGTTTTACTTTTGTGATTATGCTTTTCATAATTATCTTTTAAATATTTAACTAATGACTGGTGTGCAAATATAACATCATTTACTATTCAAGCTGAATTATTTTATTAATACTTTCTGTTTTTTTATTCTTTTCTAAGTAGTTATGATGTTAAAGTTATTTTTGAATGGATTTAACCTTAATTCCACTATTAAAGTAAAGCTATATATCATCTGATGCAGAGTGGTACTTTTGAATATTTTAGAAAAAGTATTGATAAACACAAACTATTGTAAGCTGTTTCTCTATTTCTAAAATATTATTTGAAAGAATATAATTACAAATCAATAAATGTCATTCTTTAAGCACTTCTCTTCAGAAGGAAAGAAAATGTAGAACAGATAGCAAGTAGACATAATTTAATAATTAGAAAAATTTAACCATTGCTTATTACTTTAATAAGAAGTATTCATCCAGATAGGGTTCATTACTCAACAGACAAAGGGAACAGTGCCTATGAAAGGGAAAGATACTGTGGCAACATCAGAATCATACTTAAGATTCTATATTTTATGTAGACCAAAGCTCTTCTCAGTATCATAGCAAGCAAGAATCTACAGCCTCAGAGTTAAGTCATCTCATCTATCTATATATCTATATATCGGTATATATGTGAATATATGTATGGAAACAAACATTGAGGAAATAAGAGATTTGAATTTTTAGTATTGTAGAAATAAACAAAGTTTTATTTGTAATTTAACATAAAAACTAATAAATATAGACACAAAATCTCTGAGCTAGGTCATTGTTTTCCACAAACTGTTACATCTTACTTCTTGAAATTTTGGTAGGTATATTTAGGTCATTACAAAAGTCAGCATTCAGGATAGATTTATCTCAACAACCTTCTGAATAGCAAAGTGCAAATGGTTGTCTGCGCTTGATAAAAAGAAGTAGTAATGTCAGCAACTTTGAGACATAAAATTCAAAAAATGGCAAAGGTCATATTGTACATAAAAAGTCAACCCTGACTCATGGCTAATATTGGTTATATATATATATATCAAAACACCGACCTTGTAGCAACTAAGTTTTGAAGAGAAGAGTTGGAACTTAGTGTAGTTTCTTTAGCTGCCAGCTGTATGATTCTTCCACATCCTTTACTAGATTTCTGACCAGCTTAGAAAAACAAACAAACAAACAAACAAACAAACCACATCTCTGACCAATTACTGATTACATGGGATATTTTCTTCAGGATTATCTGTTCATGGCTTCCTTATCCAGCAGCCTTCACAATGTAACTGGGCATCCTTCCCCATTATTTACTCTACAAAGTTTGTATAATCTATGACTGCTTTTGATTATCTCCTTAGTGTAAATGACAGTGTAGTATTCCTGCTTTATAGGAAGCTTTTGTGCTGTCTTAATTTATTTTCACAGTGTTCATTTAAATGTTATTAAATTAATCAGATAATTAATTGTATATTAATTACCAATAAAGAATATAAAAGATATTGATCTTGCTAAGGACATTGAAACACTAAATGTATCTAGTGAGCATGAGATGGTGGATGGTGGGTCTATTCTAGAAATATATATATATATATATATATATATATATATATATATTCCATAATATTTTGAGAAAATCTAACTTCACTAAACATTTAAATAATAGTATGGTAAATTTTAACAGTACTATATGTTTTTATTTCTCATTTTGAAAATATAGACTCAATATTATCCAGTCAAAGAATGAATTAGAGATATGGATAGAGACAAATAAAGATTATTCATTGGTAGTATTTAGTGCATGTGTGTATTTGTATGTGTACTGTTTTCTTTTTGTACTCTGAATTTGTAGTAATGACTTATTTCTATTCCTTTGATGTTAGATCTTTCTAATTTTTTTCAAACTGCACTGAAATAGGGAAGGACAAGTGTCTCTTCTTTCATTGCTTGAACATGAATATTCTCTGTTATATATGACATATTGTGGGCTGTAGTGGATAGTTAAGTTTATAACAACTATTTCATCCTGGCTGAATCACTCCTACAGATAAGATTGAGTCTCATATGCTTGGGATGCTAAGGAGGCTAATATAGCTCAGGAATTTTTGAAAGTTCTAAGATTTACAGGCTATCTCAAGGCTATGTAAGGACTAAACAAATGTTGGAGGAAGACAATTCTTCAGTGGAACTGTCTGTAAGCTGAGTCCTTAGAGGTGATGTTCTACTGCCGATCACCATGCTGGCTCACCATTTTAGCTTGTGTAGCTGTGATTGATTCACTCTTACATTTGAACTTAAAGTTTCTGTGAGGAAGATGAATAAAATATTGATTTATATGACTAGATTTGGGGAGAATAATTTCTTCAGTTAGTCATCAGTGCCTTATTTGGGGTTGGATAAACTTTGTTCACATATCACATAAGCGTACATGCTTATTATAAGAAAACGAAAACATTGTGCCATCCTTATTGTTAAAATCTAAGGTTTCTAAGAAAACAAAACAAATAAACAAACAAAAAACCCACTGGTATCAGCAGAAGAATCCTCTAAGACTTGAATTTCCTGATAACTCCTCCTAATTAATAACATTTTGTTATGGTATTAAAATGTTGGAAATGGGGAAAAGAAGAAAGTGGTTATACAGACAAAGGTCTCATTATTGTCTAACTAAATGTTCATATATTTTCAGTGTAACTCAGACAAGATTTCTGGTTGGATTTTGTCACTTTTAGGGATGAATAGTTTTAATCATAGAAAGCATTTATCATCCCCAGAAGTTATCTAGAAACACTGTGACATGTTCTCACTCTTCAAGGACACTTCTTATATTCTATAAATTTTTACTGTTTCAAATATCAATAATGCTACTGCAAATAAACCCCAATATTTACAAATTTTATTATTTTGTTAAGTGCTTGCTTTGTATCTTTTGGCTATTTGTTTCTTCATTTGTTTTTATACAAAGAACATAAATTCTGAGGCCCTAATTAGACAAATGGTCTATTCAAAAAGAATTATTATTTTCTTGTTTTTGTTTTTACTTTGTTTGTTTGTTTGTTTGTTTTTTGAGACAGAGTTTCTCTGCATAGCCCTGGCTGTGCAGGAACTCACTCTGTAGACGAAGCTGGCCTTGAACTCAGAAATCTGCCTGCCTCTGCCTCCCAAGTATTGGGATTAAAAGCGTGCACCACCGCTGCCCGGCTATTATTTTCTTGTTTCTGAGCAATACCTTGTAAGTGAAAAATGAATACTTTCTGGTTGTTTCATTTCTCAATGTTGTGATGGCACTGTTAATAACATGGTTCTATTAGTCTGAAGTAGAAAATTAAGCTGAAGTTAACATTTGCCTGGTCAACAGGCAAATGGCTGATTTGTCTGAGATATGCAATGTAAAATGCTGAAAGAGGCTCCCTGTCAGCTGCTGCTGTTAGGCAGAGCTAGTCCTCAAGTCTGTCAGTATACAACAGTTTGAAGCTTTATTAGACTTCTGCAGACATACTCAAGTAGTACAATAACTCTTATTTTATTTATTGCACCATTGCTATCTCCAGAAATTTACATCATTCTCCCATTTCCAATTACTACAAAGTTGCAGTTTTTATATTCAAGCAAGTTTTATAAGAATTTTGAGTATTAGGTCAACTGTTTCAACTCTTTCATCTTAAGGACACACTGAAATATTTTCAGTGAAAAATACAACTGTAGAAATTACAGTTTAGCAAGTTTAGTGGATGCCAGATTTCTATCCTCTTCTATAACCTGGCACAAATCCCACCAAGGGGAATTGCTTTTGCAGTCAATACTTAATGCTTCCCGTTTAAATCACTCCAGGAGTAAATCGCATTAAGTCTTCAAAATGATTCAGTTAATTCAAGGTCAGAAACTCATGGTATTTACTGCCTGATATACCCTGGTCGGGCACATTGCCAGGCACACAGTCAGTATATTGCAAGTCAATTGAGTGAGAATTTAGTATGCAAAGGTTTCCTGCCCTGGCCTTTTGGGAAATCTAAAATTCTGTGATAAGATTTTGGGGAATGTTCGCAGGTCTCTAAATGGACCTGGCCTACATATATTTTGTGGGGAAAGTAATATTGATTTTTAAGAAAAGATATGACATTTCTTTTCTAATGTACCCGAGATCATTTAAGATTTTTCCCACTTCAAATGAAACAGGTATTCTTCTAGACAATATTTGGGTCAGTATGCATCAAAATTGAGCACTTACTCTCAAATGGATACTCTCAAGACCTTGCGTTCATAATACACTTTTTAGAGAACAAGACAGATACATTTTTGTTTTATATTGATCACTTTATATATAGCAGAAGAACCTTTCATAGGAGTTGTGAAATATCCTTTTGCAAAATAAGACTAAAAGATAGCTTTAAAAACTGAGATTATATTCATATTCATATTTATAAACCATTGTTCTAGAAATTGATATACTTATTTAAGAAAAGATTTTTAGATGTATATTTACTCTCTATAGATTATTATTGCATATAATTACATATAATGGCATCTGCATGACCTGGAAAGATGATTTACTCTTCAATTATAAGAGTAATTTACCATCAATTATAAGAGTAAAGTGATTTTTCAGTATGTGTAGGAAAGGGTGGGTGGGTAGGAGGGAATAGATTTTTTTTTCAGAGGGGAAACCTGGAAAGGGGATATCATTTGAAATATAAATAAAGAAAATATCTAATGAAAAAATAAATTAAAAAATAAACAATGGCAACCATAGGGGTACAGAGCTAAGGAGATAATTCTCAACAGAGGAATCTCCAATTTCTGAAAGCACTTAAAGAAATGTTCAACATCCTTAGTCATCTGAGAAATGCAAATCAAAATGATTCTGAGATTCCACCTTACATCAATGAGAATTCTGGTAAGGATGTGAAGAAAGTGGAACACTCTTTCATTTCTGGTGGGATTGCAAACTGGTACAAACACTGTGGAAATCATTTTGGTGTTTTCTCAGAAAATTGGAAATATTCCTGCCTGAACATCCAGCTATACTTCTCTTGGGCATATATACAAAAGATGTTCCATCGTACAATTAGGAAAAGCTCTGTACTACCTCAACTTATCTGATAGATGAGTCTTAATTCCCAGTGAGAGAATTTTTCAACAAAAACTGATGGGTTCTTAATGTTATCTCAGGTTGACTCCTGGCCCCTAAATTCTGTCAAGTTGATGATACTACCAGAGTGGAACACATTATAAGAAAGAATAGACTATTTCTATGATGTTTCTAAATTTCATTATCATAGCTACCTATACTATGTTTATTAAAGGTTGAACGTAGTAAAATAATTGAAAAATAAAACTTTGTCATAAAGGGCATATAGAAATATTTCATTCATAAGCTATAGTTGATCAAATAGAGAACAGTATAAAACTATTTTTCTATGCCACTCTTTCATAATTGTTTTATGATTTTGTTTTAGTGTTTTTATTTATTTGTTTTATTGCATCTATGATCATTTGTCTTATCATGTGGTTGTAGCTAAAATTTGTTGTTGTAACAATTTATAGTTAAGACTAACTTTGCTAGTTTATTCGAGTTAACAAAGAATGTGGAATCAAAATAACAAGGGAACAATGCCTATACATTAAGATAGTCCCCTTTCCTAACACAGTTTATTTTCTGTTATACCAAAAAATGTGAGAGATTTAGATAATCACACAGAATGTGATTTATCAAATAATAGAAATTAAAAATATCTCATTTCAGAGTAACTTATCTGTTGATTTATTACAATGTATAAATTGTCATGATGGAAACAAACAATTATGAAAAGTCATTAATTTATGCTCTGATTTACCTCTTATTTTCTTTGGACTTTTGATCATGCCTAGCAGCATCAACACTTTGGATATGGTGTGGAGCTCTCCTCCTAACTCCATGGTTCTCTGGATCTACTTACTTTAGAGGTACAGACCAATCGGTATCCTTCATTCAGCTTAATTTCTATAAAATAGAGATTTCTCTGCCATTTTCTAGACAAGAAACTTCAAGATATTTTAGGCCTCTAAAATTAAGTACCATGAGACCAAAAAAAAAAAAATGTCTTAACTGCTTTGTCTTATTCCCACCTTGTTCCGTATTACTAGCCCTGACTTCCACAGCCTTCTTTCTGGGGATGAAGGCAGTAGAATTCTTGTCATGACATTTTTAATTTCAGTCATTGAAATTTAGTTGACTCATATTTAAGTTCATATATCAGTCTTTTATTCATTGCAGACCTCTCTAGTTTTTCAAGTCGACTCTCTGATATTACAGCCCTGCTCTGTTCTTTAGATTTTTTAACATGGATTTTTTGAACTCTTCTATATACTCTGAGTTCACCTCAAGTTTGCTATATGCTGACTCGGAGTCTGAGAGATAGCACATATCTCCAAACCAGGAAGTCAAGGGGTTTCGTACGGCTATATTATACAATGTGTCTTACCCTCCTTAGTAATTATTAAAGTTTATAATTATTCAACCAATTACTAACTCTTTTATCTTTCAAAAATAAAATTTTCAACAAGTTAAGTGCACAGAGATGGTTCAGAGGGTGGGAGGTTCCTGTGGAAGTCAAAACGCACGAGATTAGAGCCTTGTCACCTACTCAAAGCAATATATTGCATTCAGTGATGTTTGCAGTGACTAAGGACAGAGACAGGTGGATCGAAGGACCCTAGGAATAATAATCTGATGACTATCTTAAATTGTCAACTTGCAAACCAAAACCAAAACCAAAACTGTAGAGTCTCTTGGAAAAAAAGTCTCAAGGAAGTATTGTCTATACTGGTTTGTCTTGTGAGAGTGTCCATGGGATTATCTTGATTAAGCTCATTGATATGGGGAGACTCAATTCACTATTCCATAGGCAAGGGAACCCTGAACAGTGTAAGAGTAAAGAAATGGAACTAAGCAAAAGCAAACATCATGTATTTCTTCAGTCCTCTCTGACCTTCACTCTGGACATGAAGTTACAAGGTGGTTTAAGTTCCAATTACTTTAACTATTCTCTATGACATACTGAGCCAGGAAACAAGAATTAGTAACCTCACTCAAACGAATGTTTGCTGGGATATTTTCTAATATAAATAGCCACAAAACAAGGAGCTTCAAGTTTAGTGAAGGGATCTTGCTTCATATTGTAAGATTGAGACTGATGAAACAAGACATCTATATATCAAGTATTCTGACCTCTATTTATACAAGCTTAGGCAAGACACCTTCAGTGACATACAAAGCACTCAACATAACACACATACACACATGGAGGGAGGAGAGACAGGGAGAGAGAGAGAGAGAGAGAGAGAGAGAGAGAGAGAGAGAGAGAGAGAGAGAGAATCAAATTGAATGTCTAGAGATAAACTTTACATACTTATAGTTTCCCTATACTGTGCTAGTTTACATTAAAATTGCCATATCCATTGAATTCTATTATAACAGTGGCTCATAATTAAAAGTTAAATAAAATATTGTAGAATGATTTTCACGTACAATAGAACATATGAATTTTTTCTTTCTTCTCTTAAGTTCATAGATTTCCTTTCATAAATGAATAATCAATTAAAATATTTTGTGACAAATTTATGTTCATGTGTGTTGTGTTTGTCTATGTATATGTGTTAATGTGCACAGTTAACCTCATAGGCCAACATCAGATCCCAAGAAGCTTGAGGTACTGATGGCTATGAGCTACCTAATGTGGATGTTGGAAATTGAAATTAGGTCCTTTATTACATAAGCAAGTGCTGCCTATTCATTTCTGTAGTCCCCTTTAATTAAATGCAGTAAAAATGATATCTAATTGAAATGTCACATAGTTGGAATGAGAATAAAGGGAATATTAAAGACACTGTTATAACAATGCATGTATACCAAGAACACAGTAAATTAAATATTTTAGCAGGAAAGGAAACCAAATGTAAAGTAGGAAATCTAAACAATAACATTATATATATATATATATACATATATATGTAAAAGCATATGTATATATATAAAATGAAAAATTAAAGATATGATAGTTAACATAAATCCAGTGAAAGTACACAGCAAAAAAAAAAAAAAATCAAAACAGCCCTCCCCATGTCTCTCTGTTACACATTCACACTCTATGCTTTTTATACTTGTAAGTGAAATCTGTACTTAAAATTATGTTCCCATTATTATGAAGGTTGTTTTGCATTATTGAAAAATAGCATGGGTGGAGGATAAAAGACTTAAGGGTATTTTCTTCACAAGGCCAAAAGGTCAACTTTAGTATTTTTGTATCATTCTAATTAGTAATGTCCCATGTATTTACTTATTTATCCCTCTTTTCTATTTTGTGATGAAAGTAATTATTTGAGATTCATCATGCAGAAGCTTATCACAAGTTAGGCTTTATCTATGTTCTGCAGTTTAGCAATACCTAATCTTTTACATATGGTGTTGGGGTGATGGACATAAAGATTTGCAAGATTCTTATATCAAATACTAGAACATGGCACATGTACTTCACACTAGGAAAGTTAATGCTCATCTCAGCAAAGTTTAAATACAAAGACGGAAAAGATAAGATGTCAATACAGGAAATACATCTCAATGCATTAAAATATCCTAAATCAAATCATGTATATTCTTTGAATACAACTAAATTAGTTAACCAGAACAATCTTAGAATTTAAACAATCAGGAGGCCATAAACACAACCTGTAGTTGAAAAGCAGAATAGCAATGTTATTAATACAATAACATAAAACAAAATAATAATGAAAATAAAAAGATTAGCATATTGGGAATTCATCTAAGTCATGTTAGGAAAGCTTGCAAGCTTTAAATATTTAAATATGAAGATAACATTTTATCACAACTGACCTATTATTATTAAGAATCTAGACAGAGAATAAACTAAACTATAAATAAGAAAGTAGTCAACAACATTTAAACACTGAGAGTAAAAAGCACTAAGGAATCAAATATTGGTTTTATGAAAGTATCCAAAAATTCTCCTTCTTCCTGACTGTAAAAGAGTGTGTCATCACAGAGCTCAGCATGACAGTGTTTCTTTCATAATTTACTATAAGTTTAAGAAAAGTAATCTTAACTGTATTTAAACATATTAATATTTTACTAGGGTTAGGGTTACAGTTACGTTTAGGGCTAGGTTGATAATTTAGCAACTGGTAACAGTTAATAAAATTTTAATTGAAATTTTACATTTAATGAAAAGTTCCAAGCCAATCTTTACCTTGTTTTTTCCAATGTAAAACTGAATATTATGACAAAAATAGACTTCATTAAGGTCACCCGCTCTTCAGAGTAGCAAAAGCAAAATAGTTTACTAATTTGCTAAGTTGGGTATCACTCTGAAGGGTAGACCATATACACAGAGCATGTACAGAATACAGCTTTGTTTAATTAAAATTATTTATTTATTTATTTACATCCCAAATGCTGCTCCTCCTTCCCATCCTTCACTCTTCTGCTGCTCGGAGAGGGTTAGGGTCTCATCAAGTTTGTGCCAGATTGGGAGTCTTCTCTTCTCCTTAGGTCAGACAAGGCAGCTATGAAGAGTGAGTTTCTTGGCAGCTCCACATATGTTGGGGCCTCTTTCCAGCCTATGTATGTTTCTTGGTTTGTAGCTCAGATTCTGAGAACTCCCAGGAGTCCAGATTCGTTGACTTCGGTGGTCTTGCTGTGGGATTTGCATCTACATCAAGGCCTTCAATCCTTTTCCCAACTCTTCCATAAATATTCCAGATCTCTGTCTAATGTTTTGCTGTAGGTATCTATGTCTTTTCCAACCGGCTGCTGCTAAATAGTGGCTCTCAGTGTATAGTTATTCTAAGCTCCTGTCTTCGAGCATAACAGAGTATCATTAATTGATGCTGGCCCAAGGCATGGATCCCAAGTTGGGTTGCTTATTGTTTGCCCTTTTATTCAGTCTCTGATCCATCACTGCATTCTTATAGACAGGATAAGTTTTGCTTGGAAAGTTTCATGGGTGAATCGGTGTACTTAACCCTTTACTGGGGGTCTTGCTTGGCTACAAGAGGTGGACTCTTCAGATTTCATGTCTCCACTGTTAGGCATATAGGCTATGGTTACTTACATTGATTCCTGTGAGCCTCTCCTATCCTAGGTCTCTGGAACTTCTAGCTTTCTATTCATTCTCATGACCCTGTGGGCCTCTTTCTGTCTTTCTCCTCACCTGATCCTGCCCCTCCATTCCATTCTGTCCTTCCTCAGTTACCTACCTCAGCCTGAATACTATGAATATTTTGTTTCCCCTTCTAACCGTGATTCAAGCATCCATCCTTGCTTGGACCTTCATACTTCTTTAATTTATTTTGATCTGTGGTAGGTATGGATATTTTGTACTATATTACTAATATCCACTTATCACTGAGTACATTCCATGAATCTCCTTTTGGGTCTAAGTTACCTCAGTCAGGATGATATTTTCTAGTTGCATCCATTTGCTTGCAAAATTTGTGATTTTCTTGTTTTTAATAGCTAAGTTGTATTCCATTGTGTAAATGAACCACTTTTTCTGCATCCATACCTTGGTTAATGAACATTTGAGTGGTTTTCAGTTTCTGGTTATTATGAATAAAGCTGCTATGAACATAGTAGAACACTTGTCCTTAAGCAATGGTGGAGCATCTTTTGGGTATATGCCCAAGAGTGGTATAGCTGGATCTTCTGGTAGAACTCTTCCAATTTTCTGAGAAAATATCATGTCAGCTTGATTTGCAGAATAGTTGTGTAAGTTTCAGTTCCAGCAGAAATAGAGGAGTGTTTCCCTTTCACCACATCCTTGCTAGCATGGACTGTCACTTGAGTTCTTGATCTTAGCCATTCTGATTGGTGTAAGGTAGAGTCTCACGGCTGTTTTGATTTTCATTTCCTATATGACTAAGGATGTTGTGAATTTTCTGTTTAGCTTTGTGCCCCCTTTTTAATTAGATTGTCTGCTTTGTTAGAGTTTAACTTCTAGAGATCTTTATATATTTTGGATATTGGCACTGTCTCAGAAGTAGGATTAATGAAGAACTGTCCCTAATCTATAGGCAGCTGTTTTTTCTTCTTGACAGTATCCTTTCCATTACAGAAACGTTTCAGTTTCATGAGACCCCTTTTATCAATTGTTGATATAATGGGCTGAGCACTTGGTGTTTTGTTCAGGAAATTACTTCCTGTAACAGTGAATTCAAGGCTCTTTCCTACTGTCTCTACTACTAGGTTCAGTGTTTTTTTTTTGTTTGTTTGTTTGTTTGTTTGTTTTTTGTTTTTGTTTTTTGAGGTCCTTGATCCACTCAAACTTGAGTTTTGTTCTAGATACTAAAATAAGAACTTATTTCTATTCCTCTACAAGTAGACATCCAGTTAGACTAGCACCATTTGTTGAATATGCATTCCCTATTTCATTGTATGATGTTGGCTTTTTATGTTGAAAATTAGTATCCATAAGTGTGTGTGTGTGTGTGAGTGTGTGTGTGTGTGTGTGTGTGTGTGT
>JADRCD010160734.1:0-25529 GCA_019843815.1 Montemys delectorum
GTCAGGGCACTTTAGATGGACTTTAGTTCTCATGTTTGTAAATAAAAGGGACCAAATAACTATTTTTTTATATAGTAATGTTTTGGAAATACATAAGTTTTATGTCATAAATTCTTTTGATTCATTGTCAACTACAGAGCCCACTACAATGTAGAAATTACTAATGATAAGACAAACATTTCTTATGTTTATTTTGGTCCATTTTCCCTCTACATTTAGCAGGATTCTGGGGGGAAGGATTGATTATATCAAAATTGGTTCCTACATGGCTCTTTAAATTTTGCTGTCTGCTGATCTAATGTGTTACGCTAAGAAAATGCACTTCATTTTGTTATTAATGTTCTTGAAGAAATATCATTTGATATCAACATATGGGCCTTATTATAGTATAGCTTATGAGAAACTTAAGACTTCCCTCAAAAAATACTAAGTTACCTCTAATTGCAGAGTCAAAAACTTCTTCCTGAGGTAGGAGATGTAGACAGATGTTTTTGTCATAGGTTCTGGGAAATACGTAGCTGTGGCGTCCCATGACAGCTTCGTTGATATATACAACGTGACGAGTAGTAAACGAGTGGGGGTTTGCAAAGGAGCAACCAGCTACATCACCCACATTGACTGGGACAGCAGAGGTAAGACACTGGTGAGAGCTGCGTGGGCCTTGGTACAGCTCTGCAGAGCAAGGTGGACACTGTACAAGTTCAGACTTTCAGATTATAGGTGGTGATACAATGTTAACTTAAAAGTAATCTAAACTTTATACAAGAAAGAAATTTAGCCATAATGTCCTGATTTTTGTCAGATAAACAACATACATTTCAAATTTGGAAATAGAAATGTAAAGATTTCAAAATTACTTCTTCCATTATTTAATATACCATATATATTTCTTAAAAATGTCATAATTTTATGGCATAGTATTTAATAAGTACTTCTTTGCAGAACAAATAGCATATAACAGTGTTTGAAAATTTCAGACAAATGTTAAATATTTTAAATGCTCTCACTTTAAAGGATATTTTTAACTTCTTAAATTTCATACTATATGTTAAGGTTTCTCAAATATCCTTAAATTGTATACTTACACAATTTAAGCAAGCAGTTTTTACAACAAAAAAATGTTTTAAGTTTCTTTTCAGTGTGAATACCAACTAATGTATCTACCTACATTAAAATGAGCCTTTTACAAATGGAATTATATAACTAAAGAGAGATTACAAGAATGCAATGATGTTAATACATTCATTATAGAGGAAGCTGGCTTTGTTCATGCCATGCAAGTGCTCTTACCACTGAACTATGTCCCTGCCCATTTCTTATTTCTCACTTTCAGACAGGGCCTTGCTAAATCCCACAGGTTTGCTTTGAATTCCTTCTGCAGCCCAGGCAGTTCTTGAACTTACAAGTTGCCTTCCCTTTCTCAGTGTCTTGAAAATACAGGCCTTAGACTTGAGTTTTCCATGACAATGTGAACACAGTACAAACATCTGTGCAAAAATAGAGCTAGCACTTCCTAGTGGGTAAAGTTCAGCTTATTCTGGAGCCAAACGTGAGTAACCATGACCTGGGAACATAGACCCAGATTACCCCAAATACCATGTTCCACGATAGTGAGTTACAGGATATTTTCATAATCAGAAAACAAGGAAAGTTGTAATTCAAGACAGTTCAAAAGTACATTTATTAGACCAGTACCACTTATTGGAGATGCTTTCTTTTTTTCATTGTATATTTGGCTTCTTCATCAGAAATCAAGTGTCCATAGGGATAAGGATTTGAAGGGACCCTCTGCCACCCAGGGAGCCTGCCTGGGACCAACCTAGACCTTCTGCACATGTGTTACAGCTGTGTAGCATGGTCTTCATGTGGGAGCAGGAGCTATCTCTGACTCTGTTGCCTGCCTGTGGGCCCCTTTCTTCCTATTGCCTCATTCAGCCTTAATAGGAGAGGAGGTGCCTAGTCTTGCTGCAACTTGATATACTGTGGCTGGTTGGATACTCTTAGGAGACCCTGCCCCTTTCTCAAGAGAAATGGAGGAGAAGTGGATGAGGCAGAATGGAAGGGGAGGTGGGGGGTGGAAGGACTGGGAGGTATGGAAGATAAAGAAAATTTTCAGGGAAAGTACATTGGTGTATAGATCAGGTAAGCAGGCTCCGCAGAGGGAATCTTTGTCTTAGGCCTCAGATGCTGTCTGCTGGCATTCTTATTCTTTGGGTTGGTGGAAACTAGGACTCTTGACTATCCTCAAAGGATTTACCTAATTAATAGTAACAAGCATTCTAGGTCCATGCGGAGGTGAGTAGTGAATCACAAGTTAGAGGATTAAAGCTAGCCCAGGATAATTTGTCTCTAGATTGGAACATCCAGCTCTCCCTAGGAAGTTACACACATTCTGATCATCCTGTAAGATGTTTATCACACGCTATGGTTCGTTTTCTTTCTGAGAATTACTGTTAAGAGTGATGATATTTGTATCCATGTGCCTTTACTATGTCTGTCATTTTAAAATTCTCTTTTAAGGAAAGCTTTTACAGGTCAACACTGGTGCTAAAGAACAGCTATTCTTTGAAGCTCCTAGAGGAAAGAAGCAAAGCATCCCCAGTGTGGAGGTAGGAAGGTGGTGATGCTTGTCGTGGTGTTTATGTGATTGACAGTGGCTGGAAAACTGAGGCCTCCTTCCCAGCCTTCATCTATGTGTGATGATCGTTCATTCTCACAGCATTTGAATAGTTCTTCCGGCAAGTTTATTTACTGGACCATACAGAGAAATAGTTGGGTAAAGAAAAGAGATATTTTTTAAAAGAAGGAATCTGGGCCTGATGATGTAGGCTTTTAATTCCAGCCACTGGATCTCTGTGAGTTCAAAGCCAGCCTGGTCTATGTAGCGAGTTCTAGGCTAGTTAGGGCTTACATAGTGAGATTTTGTCTCAAGTAGATAGATAGATAGATAGATAGATAGATAGATAGATAGATAGATAGATAGATAGATACATACATACATACATACATACATAGATGGAATATAAAAACTTGTATACTTAGCTGCACTTGAGTCACTGTCCTAAAAGGACAAAGAGCATTCCCTGGTAACCAGGACATGCCATCTTCTCTTTTGTGGTACCTACCATGTGTAAATAGCATCTTTTGAAGCCTGTATACCTAAGACACTTGTTCTGACAGGTGTGTATGGGGATGGGGGAAGAGAAGGGCAGAGAGGGAAAGAGAGGAAAGAAAGAAAATTATTCTCGGTCTTGTGCTATCACTAATTTTATCTAATATCACTAATATCACTAATTTTTAGTTGATATGATCTAGGAAGAGGTGCTCAGCAAATGTAACATGAAAGAGGCTTAATAAAGGCACTATCAGACTTCTTAATTTGTAGACTGGTTGAAAAATGTGTTTATAATCCCTTAATAGAGACTTAAATGCACAGGAAGCCTTGCTTAGGGTAATCTGTGAGAAGAAGCAGTCTGACTTATCACTGTGTGCGCAGAAGCTAGGACATCCAGGATATGCATAGTAATCAAGTCCTAAATGATAATATGCTGAAATTTTCTGTAGGCAACGGGGCTGGGAAGCTATAAAACCAGCTAAGAATTTAGCAGTTTTCCTGTTAAATCTTTACTTTTACTGTGATGGAAAAATATTTAAACTTGGCATTTTAAATGTTATAATCTTACAGCATTTTTTAAAATATTTTTAGGTGGAAAAAATTAGTTGGGCAACATGGACAAGTGTACTTGGTTTATGTTGTGAGGGAATTTGGCCAGTAATCGGAGAAGTCACAGATGTAACCGCCTCTTGCCTCACCAGTGACAAAATGGTCCTCGCCACAGGGGATGACTTGGGATTTGTGAAGCTGTTCAGATATCCAGCTAAAGTATGTGTTTCTCTTAAACTTATCCAATAGCACTGTAATGAAAATGGTGGCGAGAATATAAGTTTCACTGTTTTAGTAATAATAATGTATAGATAATATGTAATGTTATATTGCCAGAGGTTTGGAATTGTTTTCCCTATTCTTGGCATCATATTAATAGCTTTATCTAAAATAAGCATTATAGTTTACTAAACTGTGCCTTGGTTTATATGTTATATTGTACAGTGTTTTTCATTACTAAACAAATAAATATCCCTCCCTCAGTATTCTTTTTATCAATATAATTTTATAATTAATTATAAGCACAAATATAACTTTATATATACCATAAAGAATCAATATAAGCTTTATAGATATAGGGTTTACATCAGAAAACGAAGGCAATAAATAATAAACAGTTAAATACCTATAAAATCAAATAACACTGATTTATTGTGATTTGTTTTTTTTCTGAAACCAGATACTACAGATTCTTTACCTCTCTCTAGTCTGTGTTGTTTGATTGTTCAATTGATTGACCTTTATTCACACTATTATAAAACATTAGGCTTCTGTTTCCCACAAAAGTAAAACTTGTGTGTATAGCAAGTGCATTGACTTTCTAATTGTCATAAACCAAGTTATATATTGTAATCTGGCATCAGTATGAACATGAACAGAATTTGAAGTGGAGTGCTGAGATAATATCATGGTATGGAGCTTGTGGTGGCCTCAGCGTCTTTGACAGCATCTCTAGATACTCACTCAAGTGAGAACATAGGCTTTAAACTTCTCACTGGGAACTCAGCCACTCAAGAAAATATCCTAGGCCCAGGGATTTCAGTTTATAGTAAGTATGGAACTTACCTAGCCTGGTTGATCCCTAATAGGAAAAGCGAGGAAGGAGGGAGGTCCCTGTAGCAAGAACCACACAATCTTAGAGAAAGTCTGTGCCTTGAGGACAGACTCCTCCTTAACAGCAGCAGCAACAGGTCTTTATTTCATCTGTTTGTGGGGAGAAGCACAGATGCGCCTTATAGCCAGAAGATGGCTTGAGAGAATCGGTTCTCTCCTTCCAAAAGTGTTCTGAGAATTAAACTCGGGCTTAGTGGTGTACCTTTTTCTACTCAGCCTTCTCACCAGACCCGTAATTTTGATTGTCTCCCCGCAAGAGAATCCACTCATTTTCTTACTTATTTGTGTGTGTCGGGGGCAGAGTATACGCACACATATATGTGTGTGTGTGTGAGCCCTATATGCCATGGCACATGGAGGTCAGAGGACACCTGCTGAAGTTGGTCCTCTCCTCCAGTATGGCTTCTACAGTTCACACTCAAATCATTCAACTTAATAGCAAGCACCTTGATCTGCTGAACCATCTCCCTGACCCCTATGCTTTGTTAATAAGAGAAAATTTACTTTAACAACTTTGAAAACCTACTTATAGTTTATTGATCTCAAATTTACTTGCACAACTAACCCTTCCAGGGTATATAACTTACAGTTCCTTGGAATTTAAAAAAGTATTACAGTTCTGGACAATGTAATTCTACGGTAGAGTGCCTACTGCCTGTCTATCAGATACGGAACACTAAAAGATAAAAGAGAGGAAGCGGGGGGGAGGGAGAGAAGGGGAGAGAGAGAGAGACTATGTGTATACTTTGTGTATGTAGTACTTACCAAAGAAAGCCCAAGTGAAATGCAGTAAAATATAATTGTATGTGTATACGTATTATATATATTATGTATTTACCTCAGACTTTAAAACAAAAGTTTCAATACTAGAATTGAGAAAGAATGTTTGGATTCACTTTATCTTCAGGGGAAATTTGGAAAGTTTAAGAAGTATGTGGCTCACAGTACACACGTCACAAATGTTCGCTGGACTTATGATGACAGCATGCTAGTTACTCTGGGAGGAGCAGACATGTCCCTAATGGTATGGACAAATGAAGTGGAGAGCCATCGGGAAAAGAAGTGTTGTGACAGCGAAGAGTCTGACGTAGATTCTGAAGAAGATGGAGGTATTTCATTTAAAAACACTTCAACAAAAATACAGAAACAGTAGCTCCACCAATTCAAACTACAGAAGTTAAAAATAATAATCATGTTTTAAGTAAGTGCTATTAAAAGCCTTTATATTGTTGTTGAATTTTATATTTTTAAGATAATTTTGATTTTATTAATGTGCCAGTAATACCAATAATTATAAAAACACAGGATAGATGAATAATTTAACCATTCACACTTAACAGTTGAGGGTACATACTAATGTATGTGTACACTTATGTATATAGTATTTTTAGTAAAAAGAAGGTAAACTTTTGTAGCTTACAGTAATACACAATTAGTGATAATTAGTAGATATCATTACATATTAAATATTCTTCACATTAACTTTTCTAGTTGCATGTTTAGTTATTTTCCCTTAACAATTTACCTTATGCCAGGCAGTGGTGCATGCCTTTAATCCCAGCACTTGGGAGGCAGAGGCAGGCAGATTTCTGAGTTTGAAGCCAGCTTGGTCTATAGAGCGAATTCCAGGACAGCCAGGGCTATACAGAAAAACCCTGTCTCAAAACAAAAACAAAAAAAAAAGCCAATTTACCTTATATTATTGGAAGAAGATGAATTTATAAGACTGTAATTGATCACCTTATCATTTAATAGCATGTATATCTTAATGACAGGCTATGACAGTGATGTTACAAGAGAGAATGAAATTAGCTACACCATCAGAGCCTTATCAACTAATATTCGCCCAATGTTTGGAGTCAAGCCTCATTTGCAACAGAAAGAGCCATCAGTTGATGAGAGGTAATAATAAAGTTTAAAGTTTGATGAGGAAAAAGATACTGACAAAAATTTGAATTTTATCTAAATGGATTTTCTATAGAAGTTAATAGCAGTGTTGATTTATGCAGTTGTAAGCCACTGTTAGAAATTGTCCTTAAGTATTTTTGATGTTGACAGTATCTTTACAAGGATACATCAATATATAAAACTACTGTAGTCTGATTAATCTTATTTTGAGACTTTCATAAATGTGTGTGATAGACTAGGGAAGAGAGACAAGTGTGATTCTTCTTGAAAAACCCTGTCTGTGCATCGTCAGTGAAGAGGGTGCTGTTGTTTATAAAGTCTTTCCAAAAAAACAGGTTGAAGTATAGACTGTCTTTAATGGAAATTACTGTTCTTGACATAGAGCCAACATATTCAAAGAGATTTATGAAAAGAAAGCTGTGTGTTCCCGTGCATACATACAAGTTCAAGTGTGGAGGTCAGAGGCAGTCCTGGCCTGTCCATCTTTTCATCTTTTTTTTTTTTAAACATGGGTTCTGAAGATTGAACCTAGGTCCTCATGTTTGAAAGACAAGCACATGAGCTCTTCACCAGTCCAGCCGAGACGTTTAATAATGTCTGTGTTGAGAAGAGAGTTTGACATGATGCTACCCAAGTGAAGGATGGAGAACAGTGAAGAGACATTTAGGGTTTGGAGCTGTAGCCTGGTGATAGAGCACTTGTCAGCATGTGTGAGGCCCTGGGCCATATCCTCAGAATCACAATAGAACAAAATAAGCCTATGGCAAAGACTCCACAAATGAAAAGGTTGAAATAATAAAAGACAGTATCCAGAAATAATGAGAGACAGAGAGGTGGTTGTGGGTGGAAGAGCAATGACTTCTGGAGAAGGCTGTGATGAGAGAAATCTTATTATAAGTGTTCCCAGGGAATGTGGCTCCTTTCTGCTTCATGTGCTTAGTTGGTCCATAAAATACTGTAACAATGGTGGGCAGTCATCTACCACAGAGTCAGACTGAGCATGCATTTGCTTTGTGTGAAGAGGCAAAGAAGTATAAAAGCATTTTTAGGAAAGTCATTGACACTGTGATCTGAGTATTTGTACTAAAATGCCAGGGTGAGGCAGCTTGGTAGAAGATAGTGTCTAGTGCTAAATCTGTACACTTGGACCCAGTCAAAAGAAATACCAATTTCTGTCATTTACTAGTTGTGTGAGCTTGAAGAAATATTCATCTGTTCTTAAGCTATTTCTTCACTGGCAGAATCAGAGCTGTAATCCTTATCTGTGGAGTATTCCAAGGTCTAAATAAAATAATCAAAAATTAAACAAAGTTAAATATTAAGGATTAAGAAATAGATCTTTACTGCTCACACCAGTCTCACTTAATGAAATGTAGAGCAGGCTGGGCATGATGGCGCACATCTGTAATCCAGGCAGGCAGAGGCAGGTCACCGTGAATACGAGGGCAGCCTATTCTACAAGGCAAGTTCCAGGTCAGCCAGGGCTACAGAGTGAGAGCCTATCTCATACAAGAAAGAGAGAGTAACCTAAAATACTAATTCTGAAATGAAATGTTCACAAAGTAATGAGTACTACCTGAATATTTATTAATTATGGAATACATGTAAACAAACAAATGGGCTTTTTAAAATTGAATACTTGAATAATTATTAGTAGTATTATTTAGGGGAAAGTCTAGCTATCAAGCAATGAAAAGTAAAAAGTACCATAAACTCTTTCATAAGTTATATTGTCATCATTCTTCAGGTCAGTTTGTTATGTAACCTAACTACTCTAGAAAGCCGTCATTTTGTCACAGTAAAGCAGATTTTTCTCTTCACTGGTGAGACAATCCAAGTGATGCACAGGGGAAAGTTTCCTCTTTTGAAGAAATGTTTAATGCTTTTATCACTGTAACTATTGCTGCTAGTTTGTTTTCTTGAGACAAGGTCTGGTTTTGTGGCCCAGTCAGACATGGAACTCACTGTGTTCAGTACCCCTGGCGTTCCTTATGTGCACGCTTCTTGCCTCTGTGTCT
This sequence comes from Montemys delectorum, assembly GCA_019843815.1. Lineage (NCBI taxonomy): Eukaryota > Metazoa > Chordata > Mammalia > Rodentia > Muridae > Montemys > Montemys delectorum. The sequence goes on from JADRCD010160734.1 coordinate 8,704, forward strand.
GAAGTGCTGGTGTAAGCCACCAGGCCCAGCTCTAGTTTGGATTTTTTTACAGCTAACTTCTCAGAATTATTTCTGAATTTATCTATTTATTTATTTGCATTGTGTTCTTATTTTCTGTAGTTGATGTCAGTCCTGCTAAATTCTTTTGAAAATGCTGAGGGAAAGTGAGCAGTGTGGCTCCTCAGAAGAGTCTTCATTTTCACAGAAGTGATAGAGTAGAAGGAGATAAAGAGTTACTTCTTTTGCCAGTTTTGAATATATTACTCAAAGTATACTTTACTTGTTTAAATAGTTGTCTCATATTTTAATGTTAGCCATTAAATGTTAGTTACTTCCATATCAGTTAAGCATCGAATTGTCTACTTTATAGGGAATATTTCCAGTGACAGTTGATTACTATTATATTTAGTTAATACTTCATGATTATTTTTCTAAATGATTTTAATAGTGATGTGACTTTCATTTTCAATAAATATTTCATAGCAAAAATTTTTTATCTAAGATGGTTAACTTTTTAATAGGATTTCTAGTATTTTAATTAAAATATCCAAAATCTGTTATAAAATTAGAAATGTTGTGTTTTCTTAGTGTTCTTTTGATGTTATTTTATTCTGCTTGTTCATTGTCATATGGGCTCACCATCAATTTCCTATTGTTCCCTACTTCTCTTCTGCTCAAAGACAGGGGGTAGTAAGGTAAGTGTTTTATTAAGGAATGTATTCTGTTAAAATGTATAGTATTCTATTTTGATCCGTATGTCAAGGCACTAACTTTTTCTATAAAACATTTAGTTGAACTTGCCAAAAATAATTAGAAAATGAAATGTGGTTGTTATTTTGAAAGTAGGCCTTTGTTACAAATTAGTTTTACAAATGAATTTTCTTGGACTGAAAAGATTATCAAGTTAATAAACATATATTCTGTTTAATAAAGTTTAATACACTCAGTCATTTAAAATATCAAAATAAGATAAATATAGTATCATTATGTTTAACAATATTACATGGATAAGAAAGTCCTTTGGAGTGCTGGCTTACAGTTACCTCCAATGAGCTGAAAGTGCTGAAAGTGCCTTCAGAGCAGTTCTAAAGAGACATCATGGAAACAGTTGATTTTAAAAGTACGAAAAGATCACAAATTCTAGAGAGGTGACAGATGATAAGGACAAGAAGTGCATTTCAGACTAGATTGTTCAGACATCCAGCTGCTACTCTTGAATGTTCAACAGCAGAAATCATCTGGGAGGGTCATTTTGCATTTTCAACAGAATAATATATGCAAAGATGAGTCCAGAGTGTGGCTTTGATCTATGAAGAGGCCCACATGATCTCCCATGAACTTAACAGAAATGAAACATCCAGTCCTAGGCCCATATGTAAAGTACTGTGTTTAGGACTGAGCTCCATGTTACAGGAGTACTGTAGCAGAAAGCACAGAGTGAAGTGAAGTTGGAAGGAAGGCTGCTTCTGACGACACTCAGTTATCTAGGAATCATTGGCTTAGCAAACATGAAGCTAAGTAGAGATGCAATTGCTGTCACAAATGCAAGTGCCCTGTGCTTGGATCACCATCTGCCAGGAAAGCGTGATGGAGACTTCTGTGATCCCGTTCAGTTCTGTTAGTGCTTTTCTTGACATTGCTATCCTCCTGCCCCTAGGTCTGAATCCAGGCCTTGGGTCATAGCCAGTGTTCCAAAACAGCTGCATCCTCAAAGCCTGGTGGTTTTATTTCATTTTATTTTGGTGTTTTGAGACAGAATCTTAAGTATAGCCAGAGCTGGATGACATTTGAGGTCCCTTCTCAGCTGCCCAAATGCTGGGATTTCAGTCACCTGCCAAGCTTTGTTCTCCTATTCAGGGAACTATTCTTTTGGGATGGGAGTGAGAGGTGGATTTCTTTGGAGACAGAGTTTTGCTCTGCGGCTCTGGCTGCCCTGGTACTAGTAGTGTTGTTTAGGCTACCCTTGAGCTCACAGCAATCCTCTTGCCTCAGCTTCCCAGAGAGAGCTGGCATTATAGATGAGCACCACCACACTCAGTTGGCATTTTTCTTTTTAATGATAGTTCTTTGGTAGCCAAGTCTCAAACTTGCCCTGAATGGCCGAGTCTGTTTGCTTGAGTTGGTACCTGAAGAACCTTCTTAGATCTGAATGATGGTCTCATTAGATAACTTCCTTAAAACAGCCCCAGTGATACTTGGCTAAGGGTATCTGTTCCTTTCTTTTTTTTTTTTTAATTTTTACTTTTATTTTTTTATGAAATTAGTTTTTTATTAAATTAATTTTTTAATACTCCATATTCCATTCCCCCCATCCACCCTCCGAATGCTCCACATCTCACACCTCCTCTCTACCCGTGTCCCCCGTCTCCACATGGATGCCCGCACCCACCACCCCACCTGACCTCTAAAGTCTATTGAGGGATAAGTGAATCATCCCTGAATGAGCACAGTCCCGGAAGTCCTCTACCCTATGTGTGTGGGGGGCCTCTTATCAGCCGGGGTATGCTGTCTGTTTGGTGGTCCAGTGTTTGAGAGATCTCAGGGGTCCAGATTAATTGAGATCCTCAGGATCCCCGTCTCCTTAGCTTCTTTCAGCTTTCCCTAATTCAACAACACGGGCCAGTTGCTTCTGACCATTGGTTGGGTGCAAATATCTGCCTCTCGCACTTTCAGCTGTTTGTGGGTCTTCCGGAGGGCAGTCATGCTAGGTCCCTTTTTGTGAGTGCTCCATTAGCCTCAGCAATAGTTTCAGGCCTTGGGACCTCCCCTTGAGCTGGATCCCACTTTACTGGATCCCACTTGAGCTGGATCCAGCCTGTTACTGGATTTCTTTTCCTCAGGCTCCTCTCCACTTCCATCCCTGTAATTCTTTCAGACAGGAACAATTCTGGGTCAGAGATATAGCTGTGGGATGGCAACCCCATCCCTCACTTGATGCCCTGTCTTCCTGCTGGAGGCGGGCTCTATAAGTTCCCTCTCCCTACTGTCCAGCATTTCATCTAAGGTCCCTCCCTTTGATTCCTGAGAGTCTCTCACCTCCCAGGTGTCTGGTGCATTCTGGAGCCCCCCTTCCCCCAACCTCCTATCTCCTGAGGTTGCCTGTTCCGTACTTTCTGCTGGCCCTCAGGGCTTCAGTCCTTTTCCCCCAGATCAGGTTCCCCTCTTCCCCCAACTCCCCAGTCCCTATCCATGTTCTCTCTCAGGTCCCTCCTTCCCTCCCCACTTGTAATAGCTTTCTCTCTCCCATGTGGGACTGAGGTGTCTTCACTTGGGCCGTTCAGCTTGCTGACCTTTTTGAATTCTGTGGACTGTATTTTGGGTATTCTGTACTTTATTTTTTCTTAAGAACAAAATTAAATATTTTGCTTGAATGACACTCTAAAATTCATCACAGAACATTCTGGATTTTTATCTTCTGATTTTTATGCTATTAATGGAATGATTTAAGCTTTTCTTATATACAATAATAAGCTAAAAACAAGCCTTTAATGTATGAAATCGTTTATTTATGCTAAACTTAACAATATTTCACTATGAGAGATACTGTTATAATGTTTTAAATTCAAATATATGTTATAATCCTTCTCCTTTTTCCTTTGCTGCTGAGAAGAGGATCCAGGTAACCCTCTCTTTGCTATGTTTATAAGACTGAAGTTTGTGTTTTTATCATCTCTCCTATTTGCCATTAATGAGCAATGGTATTTTGTTCTTGACCTCTGTTTCTTCTTTTCCTCCCTCTGAAGGAATGGCATCTTAATTATTTGGCTTACAAAACTCACTCTATTACTAAAATTTTATGTATCCAAATTGTATAGTTTTACAAGTCAAATACTTTCATTTTAGGTAGTAATACAATTTATGGAAAATAATCCTTATAAAAATTAAAATATGCTTAATTGTTATGTATGATTATATAGATAAAACTTGCTAGTGGAATTAGAATTAAAGGTATCAGATACTTACAATTTGAATAAAGTTTACCAACATTGGCTTGGAAGAAAAGCCAGGTTTTCTATCTTCTTTGAATTAGGAATATTCTTAAATGTTAAATATTATAAATTTAATTCTATTAATTATAATTAATAAAAATTTAATATAATTTTTTATTTATGGACATTCAAAAATATGAAGGTTTGAACTTTAAATTTCTATGATAACTTGGAAATTTACATGTTCTTGATATTTTTTGACTCCAGTCAGTTCTTGCTTGGTGCACACTGTTTCATGCTCTGTGTGAATATATACATTATTTAACACTGTTTTACAGTACTCAGGATGAAGTGTAGGCTTTGCTCATGCTAGGTCACCATGCTACCTCCAGGCCAGCTCTCCAACATTCTGCATTTATTTAGAATGCATGTTCAATATGCAGCACTGGGGCTGGAGAGATGGCTCAGTGGTTAAGAATACTGGCTGTTCTTGCAGAGGATTGGCTGCGTTCTGTGGGTGCTTACAAACATCCTTAATTCTAATTCCAGGGCATCTGGCATATCTTTTGACCTCTGTGGGCTCCTGCATGCATGTGATGCACATACCTACACTCAGACATGTACCAATACATACATGTATGCATGTGCACACACACAGACACACACACACACACACACAAAATTAAATATTTTTTAAAAGATGCAACACTTCTTTTAGCTTTGCAAATATATAACTTGACAGTAATTTTGTAATCTATTTATATGGCTTTAATAAATTATTAAATGCTAGAAGTTTTTATAAAATTAATGAGTATAATTTCTAACTTGGTTATAAATTGAATATTTAAATTTTAGAGAAAAATTAATGCATGATTTAGATTTAGTATTCAGATTATAAAATATTTGAGTAATGGTTGAGATGGACTAGTAAGTGACTTTTAAAAATTAAAAGTTTTACCAAAATGCTTTCACAATTATGTAATTCAGAATATGAATCTGTGTCCTGTTGGAATAGGGAACATTTTAGTAGAACCTGAGCAGATAGGGAAGGGCTTGATTCAAGAGCCATTCTGCAGGGAAAGGTGATAAATATCCCATAAGCAGGTTAGGGAAGAGGGCAGTTTGGGGACAGTAGTTGTGGTAATGACCCTCGATGGGGGTTGTATGGTCTACGCTGCTTTGTGACTATAAAGTGTCTTCCTGATGTGGATGCCATTAGTCACCATGCGGGAATTAAGGCAGGGGACTAGGAAAGGGCATGGAATGGAGGAGCATAGAGGGACATATCAATTTGAACTCATGTGTATTATGTTACCAACAGTGTAGAAAGTTCATGAAAATGTTATCCAAATTCTCTGTCAGAATGTTTTATATATCTGCTATGTAAGTCATAAAGGAGGCTTTAGAACAATAATTCAGGCTTTGATGATAATACATCCATCCAGAAATGTTTTGAGTATGTCAAACTAACATTCTTACATTAGCCTATTCTTATGCTGTTTTATTTACATTATGAGACATAGACCAAGGATATTAAAAGTAAAAATGAATAAAATTTTGGTTCCTTCTGCATTAGAAGTTGTAATGATATATAGAGAGCACAGTCTAGTAGAATAAGAATGAGCTCCCTTTGGGGAAGATGACATTTCTGGAAGGCAAGGTTGGGAGACCCAATGTGATCTGCCTTTTTCTGCCTTCCCACCCCTCTGTTCCAGGCCTCCAGTGAGTAGGGCCCCACCACAGCCAGAGAAACTTCAGTCAAACAATGTTGGCAAGAAGAAGAGACCCATAGAGGTAAGGGGAACGAATTTCCCAGTATTCCCACACTTCTTTTTTTATAAACATTCAAGTTTTGCCATTCATTTTCATGAAACCAGGTGTATTGAATTTATCTTTGCTTGGTTTGTTGTAAAAGTAAGTTGCTTACCAACCAGAGCCCCCAGAGCTCCCAGGGACCAAACCACCAACCAAAGAGTACACATGGAGCGACCCATGGCTCCAGCCCCATATGTAGCAGAGGATAGCCTTATCTGGCATCAATGGGAGGAAGGGCCCTTGGTCCTGTGAAGGCTCGATGCCTCAGTGTAGGGAGTGGGTGAGTGGGTGGGTTGGGGAGCACCCTCATAAAAAACAGGGGAGGAGGGATGGGATAAGGGGTTTTCAGAGGGGAAACTAGGAAAGGGGATAACATTTGAAATATAAATAAATAAGATATCCAATTTTAAAAAGTAAAAAATAATTAAAGTTGGTTGCTTAATTCTTACTCAAGTTTAAGATTTGGACTGATATCGTCTACATCTCTTAATTTCAAATGAATCTTTTACTCTTACATAAATAATGACCTGGATTGTTCTGTATCTTGAAGAATGTAATTTTATATGAATGGTTTGTGGCCTAGGGAAGCAAGATACCTTGGTGGTGACTTATAGTTAGTAAGTTGATTTTATAAGTTAAAAAGTAAAAGTACTATCTCAGGGACTTTTTATCTCATGTGAGACATTTAATATATGGAAATTGTTTCTCCTTATTTCTTCAATCAACAACCCTTTTCACAGGCATTTCATACTGCGGTCATCAACAGCAAACACAAACTATGCTAGGCCCAGCATAAGAAAGGTATACATCTATAAAAGGATTGTAGCTCTCTCCCACCACTCAAAAGGCAATGAAAATGAATACTTCTAGTTGTAGGATTCTCTGTCAGAACTCTGCTCATTATTTGTCAGAAACCACTTTGGTTTCTCTTGAGTCTCTAATTTTGACAAAGTTTATCTGAAGTATGTAGACCAAACAGACTAACAATGAATACACACTGCAACATTCCTTTGTCAATGTTTAACACATGGAAACTTAAATATTCTCTTGGAATGAGATGACTGACCGTATGAGTCCCTTTTCCTTCCTCCTATAAGTTTATATTGAAAAATATGGAATGTGTGTTTGCATTGCTGAAGGCATTTTTACCTAAAAAATATGTCTAAATGACTGTTGCACCCATGAAGTCCATGGCAGTGGTGGTCGCTCGCCTGCATAAGACTGGGCCCACCAACACGCCACCATCAATATACATACATGTGTGTATATGTGTGTGTACATATACATATATACATGTATGTTTATATGAAATCATGAAAGGCTAATGAAACACTTAAATGCCTAGCCTAATTTTGGATTAGAAGTTTATAACATACCTAAAGCACATTCTTCTTTGTCAGAAAATACTCATACTCTCTGTATCACTTTTAGGTTGAGGAAGGATGTAATGTACATTTTTGACATTGTTACAGGACCTTGTGTTGGAGCTTGCGTTTGGCTATCGGGGCAGAGACTGCAGGAACAATGTGCACTATTTAAATGATGGTGATGATATAATTTATCACACTGCCTCTGTTGGGATTCTGCACAATGTTGCCACAGGTAGGTCATCTTAATTCTCTGTAAACACTCTCTTTTTAATTTAGATCTTTTTATTTAGCAGCTTAAAATTATTTGTTAAAACTATGAATAGGAGTTTTACTTTTGGGATTTTGTTTTGTTTTCAAGACAGGGTCTCATTATGCAGAAATTTTGGTGGTTTTTGAGGTAGGGTTTCACTATGTAGCTTTGGCTAGCCCAGAACTTTCTATGTAGACTAGGCTGGCCTCCAGCTCAAAGTCATAGAGATCTGCCTGTCTCTGCTAGTGTTAAAAGTATATACCACAACCCTTAGCTTCAAATACTGTTTTTAAAAGATGAAAGATTTGTATGTTCTGAAGGGAAGCCAGAAACTATTTTAAATGTATAAGAAAAATAATCTAAAATAAAAATATTTCATAGTATAGTTGTTTCTATCTGTGTTGAAGTGACATTACTTTATAGTCAAGGGTAAAATTATCTGTGTAGTCCAGGCTAACCTCACTAGCCGCTTTTCTGCCCCAGGTTCCCGAGGCCTGTGCTACTATGCCCTGTAATATTTTAGTCTTAAGAGAATATGATCCAGCAGAAGAATACTTCATAATGCTAAGTCTCCACAGGGCTCAAATAGGAGTGAAGGCTCACTATATTTAAAAATTTTATAAGGAAGGAAATAGTTGTACAATTAAGACTTTCTTTTCCAACACCTTCAGCATGAGAATAGATGGTTTGGGATAACTCTCTGTGAAAGCGGCAGCAAGTGTCTTGTTAGACAAGTAGTAGCTGCGGTGCGAGTGAACTGGGTGATTTTCCTAGGCGGTGGGAAGCCAGGGACACTAAGGAGGCTACTGGCCTAAGCTGTACTTATTATCCTGAGTATAATCTGAGAAGGTGAGAAATACTTCTTGATGTTTATTTGATCAATTTGATGAAGAGCAAACGAAATTCTCTTGGCATCATATGATGACCACTGTGGTGAGCCAGAGTGATAATTTTGCTTTATTATATATGATTATAAACTTCATAAAGCCTACAGGTGGAAGTAGTAACGATGTTATCCAGTTCAAACACTTCTGGTTCCCTCTGCGTGTATATAGAGCAGGTAGATTGTGTGAGTCAGAATTCCTCTTCCTTGGTCAATGCTAACTGTAATATGATCTTTGTGCTTTGGCTGCCTAAAGTAAAGGATTCACCAGGGTCACAATAAATCAGTAGCAGTTTACCTCTTAATATTTTGTGGTTTTGAAAGCACTAAGAAAACCAGTCCACTCTCATTGAGGTTTTCCGTATCCTTTGGGAGAATGGGAAAAAGTAAAATAGGAAGGAACTAGATGGATAGACACATGACACTCATGTTTATTCTTTGGTTCCTGATTTGTGATACGTTTGGGAGGGAGGACAGAGGAGAGGAGGCCCTACTTTGGTTTTGAGTGTTTCTCGTCAGTTTGGGGATACATTGCAATGTTCCGAATCCTGAGAGTCTCTGCTAGCCTGTTTCCCAGCTATTTAACAGGCAGCTCATAACTAGCTGTTTGTTCTTCTCACTGGACCCTCAGTCCAGGAAAACACAAAGCATGTTATAATTTCAGAAGATTTATCTGCTTGCTTTTATTTTGTTGGACAGTCCTTATATTGTTGAGTCTGGCCTGGTGCTGATTGTGTAAGCCAGGCTGCCCTAAAACTCATTTTCTCCTCCTATTTCCATCTCTGGAGATGCCCAGCCTCATTCAAATTCAAACTCATGTAAGTAATTTAGTTGTGGTAATGTAATTGTTGAGGTTGTGGCAAACCTGCTGCACATGCGCCTCTAATCTATACCCAGCCTGCTGTCCTGACTTTATTTCCCCAGAGTTACTTACTTCCTGTTTTATTTACAGTCTTGGTATCATCTTCATGGACTGCTGTGGAACTTTGGAAGGGTCTCCACTGCTGTCAGAACTGCTAGCTCTCTGATCAAAAAATACTGCTTACAAGATAAATGTGAAATATGAATGGACATCACCCGGAATAATAAATGGAAAATTTACTTTTGTTTTCTCTGTAACCCTAATATTTCTTTGTTTGTTTGTTTACAAAATCAAAAAGGGAAGATCATTGGCAAGGATTCAAAATCTTCCATAATTCTAGTACTTGCTTATCTTTCCATCCATATTGCAGGCTTTCATGACTGTCCGCTTGACTCAGATGAACCATGTGTGTGCGGTTAGGTACATCCCCAGCCTTTTGTTTACCAGTCTTTTACCTTTTTTGGTATCTTCAGCTTGTTTCTGGTTTATTCTCTTCAGGGTTCTATCCCTTTAAGATTACTGATTCAGGGGCTGGAGAGATGGCTCAGCGGTTAGGAGCACTGATTGCTCTTCCAAAGGTCCTGAGTTCAAATCCCAGCAACCACATGGTAGCTCACCACCATCCAAAATGAGATCTGACACCCTCTTCTGGAGTGTCTGAAGACAGTTATGGTGTACTCACATGTAATAATAAATAAATCTTTTAAAAAAAAAGAAAAAAGAAAATTCATCCAATCTATAAAAAAAAAAAAAAAGATTACTGATTCATTGCCATCCTTTTGATAGTAATTACTTACATGGTAACTGCTCAAAATACATCCTGAATGAACAAATAGATTAGTTTATTGTGCTAAGTGTATGTGGCTGTTGCATCTTAAAGTTTTCAAAGTTAATTCTTATATTCTTTTATAGGGACTCAGAGTTTTTATCAAGAGCATAATGACGATATTTTGTGCCTCACTGTAAATCAACACCCCAAATTTATCAACATAGTGGCAACTGGCCAAGTAGGTATGTTTCTATATTTCAAAAAGAAATAGTTTGAAACATTTATTTTGTTCTAATAATTTCATACCCTAGGAAAGAATAAGTATATTAAGTTATGTATTGCTTGGAATGCATATGTATGTATAGAACCTAGCCCAGTTATGCTTGCTGCCAGGTAGCTTTCTAGTCCTTAACTTTGGTTATCTGAGTTTGCTTAGACTACTCAAAATGCAAACTATCGTGTAAATAGTACATCTTTACCTTTATCAGGGATTTCTGGTCAGCTGAATGGCTGCATTCAATAGTATATAAAACTGAGAGGAAGGATAAAAGGGGGGCTAAGAAATTAACTAGACCAAGGGGGACAGAGCCCATGTTCAGCAAAGAGAAGAGAAAGAGAAAATACAGGTCTGTTTCACACTGCATTTTAAAGTGTTTGTTTGGCATTAGTATTGATCAAATTCACTACTGGTTTGAAGTATGTATGTGTGATTTATTTTTAACTTCTTTTAAAAACTACAGGGCCCATGACTCACTGAGTAGGAAAGTGGGTATTTTAGAGTGACAGTCAGAAATTACCATGACACTGCCTTACAGATGTGGGCAGTCCAGTTTATTTCTAATAAACATTATTGAAATTAACGTATTTGTTAGGTCTCAGTGAGTCACAGTTGCTACACTCACTTCATTTGCTTTCCTGGTATCTTTATTTAACTTTCCATGTAAATACTAAGTTTGTTAGTCAGGGATTTGTTCTTCTCTGGGTTATCTGGTTCTACAGCTATGCCACATAGAACCCTTGTATTTTCCCTCCTGTAGAGTTTCCTTTTCTAAAAAAAATTAGTTTGTTAAGTCAATCTACAAAGTAAGAGATTTTGTTATGACATTCCATGTATATGTATCATTATACATTTTTCTTTATTATTTATTCGTGTGTGTGTGTCTGTGTGTGTGTTCATGAAGAGGCCAGAAGAGTGCTCTCCTACTCTGTACCCTTTGCATCTGTTTCTTTGAGAAAAGGTCTCTCTCTGAACCTGGGACTTGCCTTGTCTTGGCTAGACTGGAAGCCAGGAAGCCCCGACAACCCTCCGATGTGCACCCCACTTAGAGCTGGGGTTGCACACATGTATGGGCCACTAGCTTGTTACATGGATAGATTATGAGCCAAGCCTGATGGCTCAGCCTGTAAGCCTTACACTTGAGAGTTAGTAGCAGGGGGATTGAACCCCACAGCTTTATGCCTAATGAAGTAATTCAACTTTTCTTTAGAAAGTTTGCTTATAAAATGGCCCTTCACATAGAAGGGAAGTCAGTGTCTTTGTGATTTCTATCTCATTGACCCTTGTTCCTGACCACATAGACAGTCTAATCACTCATTCCCTTGACTTTAGCTTCCATCTTTGGAGACAATTATTTTGTCAGTGACTTTCTCCTAGTGTTTTTCTTTAAGAAGGACCATTTCGTACATCTCCCAGAGCTGTATTCTAGTAGGATATGCATGGAACAATGAAATTGCTTTCCAGGGAGAGCCTTCTCTGTACTGGACTATGTCTTGAGTCTTTGAAATCCCAGAATTCTCTATAAAAAGGTTTAGAACTTACCTTTGGGCTGCCTGAGCCTCTTCTCAGAGTCTGTCAGTCTGGTAGCACAGTGTACACTCAGCATGTGTATTCATAAAGGAGAATCAGGAGGTAGTTAGCTTTCCCTGGGTGATGGTGGGTGGACTTCGGGGATTCCATGCTGAGATACATGTCTTAGCCAATTTTGGCTACTAAACAAATACCTGGATTAGGTGCTTTAAGAGAAACAAGTACACATTTCCCACTGTTTTGGAAAATGGAAGCTAAAGCTAAAGGTGTCAGCATGATTGGATCCTGGTGAAGGCCCCCTTCCTGGGTTATAGATGGCCTTGTTATATCCATATTGTCTTTCTGCTTTTCTCTCACCTCCTCTCATGTGGTCTTCATTATGAGAGCCTACCTTCATGACCTAATCATTCCTGAATGCCTCATGCCTAACACTATCACTGACATTAGATGACATAGGAGCTTTCGAGGAACACAGACATTGATTGCATAGCAGCCGCACAGAAGTGCTCCCACTGTCCCATCTGGTCTGGGGCATAGCTGTCTGCTGAGGAGAGAAGGCTATGGTATATGTACCCAAACTCCAGTGAGTTCCAAATTTATACTAGTCCTTCCAGGTACAAACAAAACAAAACCCCAAAAACCTGGGGCACTGGGGAGATAGCTCAGCAGATACTTGCTGCATAATGATAAAGTTCTAAAAACCATGTTAAAAAAAAAAAAAAAACAAAACAAACAAGCCAGACATGGTGGCAGACACTTGTAATCACAGCACTAGGCATGCAGGCCAGTGGGTCCTTGGAGTTTACTGGCCATCCAGCCTAGTCTACCAGTCAGGCTCCAGGTTATTAAGAGCCCTTTTCTTAAAAAAAGAAAAGAAAAATAAAAAAAGTGATTGGTGCCTAAGAAGGAGAGATATTGGAGGTTAACCTCTGACCTCCACATGTGCATCTGCATGCATATATACACTCAAACACACACACACACACACACACACACACACACACACACACACACAAGAGATGAAAGGCTGCAACGTAGTTAATTTGATAATTGTATCTTTACTGGTAACTAATCATTTAGATTGTAATGCTGCAGCTTTTATCTGTAACCCATTTTCTTATCTAAGGACAAGTTTGACTACTAAGACACATACCCCCATTATATCAACTTTTCTTCATGTGACACAGGGTCAAGTCTTTTCACCAGTTGGTGATTATTAGAGTATGTTCAGAGCTAAAAATTGCAGAGTCAAATACTTTCCTCATATTCCTGATAAAAATACCTATATGCTATGTTATCAATTTATCCTTGAAATCACTATTTCACATTGATGGGTATAAGACTTGGTTGACGTAGAAAACTGTCATGTCTCTTAAGTGGGCTTATAATTTTCCCTGATCTCTTCTTGCTACACACTGTCATTCCTTTAAGCTTTACTTGTAGGCATTTCTACCATAAATATGAACATACACTTACACATTTTTCTTTCTTTCATATTATTTCTAAAAAGTCTTTCCCTGGGGGAGTCATAAATATTTGTCCCTCCTCTTAAGGTCCCCAAAATAAACCAAGGCACCACTTCACCAAAGTTCACTATGGGGGACCACTTTTGTGATTACTTAGAGTGTGGGTCAGGGGTCCTACAGACCCTTGGGGCCACACCTGACGGTCTTTATCTATCATGGATGATGGCATTTCCATAGCTACATAGATGGGACCCTACCCCCTAGTCTCCCTCAGGCTAGATACTGCAGCCACTCCATGAGGCCATGTGAAGTTAGGGCCTAGTTGCAGAGTGGGTGGTGTAGAGTGGCCTCATGGCCCTCCCTACCTCACTATGAGGGGACGCAACAGTATCATGCCCAGCTATGGTGATGTTTTGCAAGTGGACACAGCTAAACACCCCAGTATGGCAGTTGTTGGGCTCAGAAGGCAGGGTAGTCAAGTATAACACATACAGAGCGTCTTCAGTTACAATGAAGAAACCCTTTTACTTTTTGGGTTATTTAATAATCTTTTCGGCCATGTTCCTCCCAACCAATTCTTTACTACAGGCACAGATGCATCAAGCCTCCCACCTGTACTTAGCAATGAATTTTATAAACCCAAAAAGGTTCAGATTATATTACTTTAAAATTATTATGATTAGTTATATTATGGTTAATTGCTGGGCGGTGGTGGTGCACGCCTTTAATCCCAGCACTTGGGAGGCAGAGGCAGATGGATTTCTGAGTTCGAGGCCAGCCTGGTCTACAGAGTGAGTTCCGGGACAGCCAAGGCTACACAGAGAAAACCCTGTCTCGAAAAAAAATTATATTATGATTAATTATATATGGCTCATTAAATATACCCAAAGAAAGAATGAAACATCATTCATAGAATGTTAATATATACAGATAATGGAAGTAAGTGCCTTCTTTCAGTCTACTGAGTTCTATGTAGTAACCTAATTTTGTATAAGATATTTTATTACTTAAATAACTAAAAAATTCTGATTGTGTTTTATAAATTTACTGCTGTTATCCATATTATTATAGATAACTTTTTTTTTACTTATTCATCATTATAGGTGATTCTGCAGACATGTCAGGTAAGGAAAACAGATACTTTCTGCTGTAGTTATACATCAGTACATGGAAATATCATATTCCTCCCTAAAAGTCCAAGCATCTTACTACTCCACATACGGCTTATGGAATATTAATGACAAATAACATCATTTTTTTAATCTTCAATAATATAGTATTTTTAAAAAATGATATGGAGACTGGGAAGATAGCTGAGTCAGTAAAATGTTTGCCTCACAAAGGTAAGTACCTGAGGTCAAGAACCCATGTGAAAATACCAGGCATTTGAGTGCACATACACACTTCCTAGCAGCAGGATGGACCCTGGGGTTTGCACATCAGACAGCCAAGCCTAATGGTCAAGCTCCAGTCTCAAAAATAAGGTAGAGAGTACCTGCAGAAGAGTGAAGCCAGGTTGCCCTCTAGCCTCCACACATAAGTGTGTGCGCACATGCGTGCACGTGCACACACACACACACACACATACACACACACACACACACACTCATAAGTGTTTTGAACTATCAAGTGTTCCTGGAGCTATTTTGAAGATTTTTCTGACATCACATGTAGTCATCACACAAATTGTTCGTGATAGTCACTAACTTGCTAATATCATATAGCTAATACAACATGTATTAATTTATAAGCTATTTCTGTTGTTGAATATATTATAGCAGTAAATCATATACATGTTTAAAAGTAATTTTTATAACTAATTTGACCATGGCTTCATGAACTTAAGAAAGCAATTAAATTAATAATACATATATATTTATTTTTGTATGTCCATTGTATTTATATACTATAATATCTAGGCTTTTCAGCTATATTTTCATTTTTGTAGTACATTAAGTATTAGCAATTTAGTAAGAAAATATTCCTCAGAAATTTCTGTTCTATGCTCTTCATTAGAAAGCAGTATGATTCTGTGCCTCAACTAGTCCACTAATTAGCAAACTGCTGCCCTTGAGCCAAATGTAGTCCAACATTTGCTCTGTGTAGCACATGAGCTGAAGATAGTTGTTTTGTTTCTTTTTATTATTTTAACCAATTTGGAGAGTTGAGAAAAAAATCAGAAAACTTATGATAACAAAAATCACATGGAATTCAAATTTCTGTATCCTTAAATAAAGCATTACTGGGTGCAGCCATGTTCTGCAGGTCATCATAGTAGCTTTGGTAATAATATCTCGGCACAGTGGGGTGGTTCTATTCCTCTCTCTCTGAGACTAGATAGGGCATTTCAGCACTATGCACAAGTATAGTTCCATAATGGGATTTCACAGATTGTAAGTACTACATAGAGGCCTGTTGTGTAACATTTTATAGAAGTAATTTTATTGGGGGTCCTGCCCACTCTAGACCATATAGCTCCCAAATAAAAGGCACCGAAACATGATATTTTTATTAACAAGCTGTAAGGCTAAACTGGGCAGGTTCTGAGCTATTCTAACCCACATCCCAGCCACAGGCTCAGTGTTACTTGACAACTGACTTGCTTTGTTTGTTCTGCTCCAAGTGTGTCCTCACGGCGGTTTTCTCTTAGCCACCTGCTCATGGTCCATCCTCATGGCCCATCCTCATGGTCCATCCTTGCCTCCCAATAACCTCTTTCCCCTACCTTTTTCCTTCTTTCATGGTACCTACCTGAGACCTCCCTACTCAATCTCAAGTCGTGCCTTCCTCTCTCTCCTGCCCAGTTATATAGGTTCTAGCCTTTTATTATCCAATCAGAAGTTATTGGAGAGCATTTTTTACAGCACATTGGTCAATACAATGCTCATGTCCAGACTGCAAACTGACCTTGGGGCACAGAATTCCTTATCTGAATACATGGTGCACAAGTCCAACCCCAACAGCACTTTGCTTTGTTTTGACTGTTAGTTTGCTCACTTGTTGTTGCTGCTGTTTTGGAAACTGTCTATCCACTTGTAGGAAATTAAAGATCTGTGTGTATCACCCTGTACAAAAACACAATTCAAAATGAGATGATAATCTTAATGTGAGACCTGAAACTTTTATCTGTTAGAGGGAGCCAGAGAGGAGGCTCAGAGGCCAAGAGTACACCCTGCTCTTGGAAAGAACCTGAGTTTAGTTCCCATCATATGCATCAGGCAACTTACAACTGCCTGTAACTCACTGGAGAACCTCATACCTCTGCCTTCCAGATGCACATGTGTGTGTGTGTGTGTGTGTGTGTGTGTGTGTGTGTGTGTGTGCATGGGCGTGCACGTGTGCACACACACACACACACACACACACATTCTGTAATTCAGTTGGAAATGACTTGCTATTTAAATTTTAGACAAATGGAACTCTTTTTAATTTGTAATATATTTACTGACAATTTTTTTTTGTATTTTCTTTATTTACACGTACATTCTCCCCTTCCCATTTTCTCCTCCAAAACAAACAAACAAACAAACAAACAAACAAAACCAAGAACAAACCTCTTTTGCCTCCCCCCTCCCAATGCCTGTCCCCCCACCCTCTCCCACTTATTGGCCCTGGCATTCCCCTACACTGGGGCACAAAACCTTCACAAGGCCGAGGTCCTTTACTCCTATTGAT
>JADRCD010160739.1:0-10127 GCA_019843815.1 Montemys delectorum
CCTCCCAGGGTCTTTTCCTAAGAATAGGATGTATTATCCCCTTCCTTTGTGTCTGTCCCAGAGGTCAGGGCAATTCTGGAGGGATCATTGTGGGAAGCCAACTGCTGCAGCCTTATAACTTAGAAGCTCCATTAGAGTGGGGCCAAAGGACAAGTTTCTTCATTTGTTTAATCCTCAAGCAAGTCCTGTACAGATCTCAAATGCCACAGACAAATGCAAACGTAGCAACTCGACATCAATATTAATAGAAACCCAGTCAGTTCCTACAACCTTAGGGGTAAATAAATAGATGAGTCATCTGGCAATTGCCCCTCATTAACACTTCCTGTATGCACAAGCTTAACAAGCTTGTCATTACTAGAATCAATTTATTCCTTTGTCCAAAGGGCCATTCATCTCGTGTCTGTGTTCCTTCATCCCTGTACAGACTATGCTTGGGTTTTCTTAATGATGGGAATTTATCATCTCAGAAAGAACCCCAGTACATTTTAAAACTGTATTTGTGATTTAAAGATGCAGAGAAACACTCAAATACAGAAAATTTCATAAATCTAGTACCATTGCAGAAATAAGACTATTTTAATTTGTGGCTAAATATTTACATAGCACCCCAATTTTACTATATGTTCAACAAGAACAATCACATCTTATACAGTTGTTATTAATTTATTCTTTATATCCAGAACTAATTCCTTTCCCTCATTCGTGTGTACATGTTACCTAATATTATTTCTATCAGTGATGAGCCACATACACCATGGTTCATCAAATGCTCTTGCCTCGTGATGCCAGACTCTGTTTAGCTTTTAAGCACGCTCCATGACCTTCCCACAGCCGTGAAATCTCCTAATGATTGATGAAGTCTCAGAAATTTTCACATTGTTAAGTAACATGATGTTTAGCTGTACTTACTTTCATAATAAACCCTATTATATATGAAAAAAAGAGAACTAGGTCATTCACTTTGTTACGAACCAACAGCTAAGCTAAGTAAAGAGACATAATGTTGACAAACCACATATATTTATAAAACCTTGACACTCTGTGAGGATGAGAACCAGAAACGCTGGTGGTCTATGGAAAAAAGCACGGTATCTAATGAGGGCGATTGCACAATGAATAGGGAAACAGTAGAAGAAAGCTATCATTTAGACTTTTAGACGGAGATCCTCATGCTTGGGGCTTATGCATACTATCACGTAGATGAATACATAATAAATAGGAAATTTACAGGTTTCAAGGTGAAATGACTGAAATTAAAGCATATCTACCGGCAGCAATATTGATATTGGCTGATATTTCGAAACTAACAAAGTGACCTTCACATATTTCTATAATTATGCTAAGACACTCACAGAAAATTTGTGAGCTTCCACAAACTTAAGCAGTTTAAGCAGTGAGTGTTCCAAGGACACCCTCAGACCATTAGGACTATTAGCTTTACCTGGGATCTTATCAAAATGCAACTTTGCAAACCTCCTACCCTAATTTCTCAATCGCCTAACTGCAGAGAGGCCCACCGCCTATAATAGGTCCCTCAGGTGGTTGTCATGAAAGCTGAAGTGTATGATTCAAGGTGAGACTAAAAAAATTAGACGTGTCTTCATAAAATAAAAGGCAGCCCCATAATATCCAAAGAAGGAAAACTATGGCTTAAGAAGTAGTCAAAATTAACAGGAAAATTTCAAGTCGAAGGCTATGCTTTTATGAGTACAGGCTAGCAAGCGCCTGTTACTATTTATTTTGCTTTTGTGAGCTATACAATTCTTCATCTTAAAAAAAAAAAAAATGCTACTTGTACAACGTATCTACGGGTCAATTGTTTAAGCCAAGTTATTCAACTACTTCTCCCGGAAATCCCAGCATTCTTCTATGTTCCTTCTCCTCTGGCTGAGGGCACTGAATAGAAAAAAAATAGAGGAAAATGCATCAAAATGAGAGGTGTCAATCAAGGGACAGCTGACATCAAATTTAAAAAAAAAGAAAAAAGAAAAAGAAAAAGAAAGAAAGATAACATAAAAACCAAAGCTAGACTTTAAACACACATCAAGCTATTTATTTTCTCTTGTAGATTCCCAGAAGCAAAAGCCTAGAGGTCTACCTGCTTTTCTTCCTCGAGCCACAAACCCGGAGGAGAACTCCCAGGAGGCTTCTTCCAGTCCCAGGAAGGAAGCAAGGCAGCGGCCTGATGTCTCTTCGCCAAGCGCTTTCACGCCAACAGCCACTCTCCCTCCTGGTCTCGAGTATTTAAGCCAGGTTCGTTCGCATGCTTTCCGCTTCTACTAGTGTGCTTTCTTTAAAAGCAAGTCAAACTCAGTTTCTTGGTTTTCAACCAGTAATTTAATGAAGTACAGAATTCATGAAAACCATGAAGTTATAAAATACTGATTTTCTTGATTTTTGTTATTTAGAAAGAATTGTATTCCGCTCTATTGCCACCTATCCTTATATACTTGACCGAGTAGCAAGACTAAGTAGTCTTGCCTTTGGCATGTAACACGTTTATCGGCCTTCAGTTCATGACTCATGTTCTGGAGATAGACATTCTCAAGGAACTATCAGACAAAGCCACGTACAGCTATTAAATTAAGCACATTTATTGAGCACTTGTTATAGTCAAGGCTCATAAGAAGCATAACATCTATCCCCTGTCACTCAAACATTTTTTAAGTTAATGATCAAACAAAGAAAGAATGTTGATTTATAAAGGGCAACACAGTGTCCAAAAGCCAGGAAAACATGCATCTCTAAGGGAGAAGGCAGTTGTGGAGGCTTCTGCAAAGAGTTGACACTTTTCTTTTTTTTTTTTTTTTTTTTTTTTTTTTTTTTAGGTTTTTCGAGACAGGTTTTCTCTGTATAGCTCTGGTTGTCCTGGATCTCACTCTGTAGACGAGGCTGGCCTCGAGCTCAGAAAACTGCCTAGCCTCTGCTTCCCAACTGCTGGGATTAAAGGCGTGCGCCACCACCGCTGAGTTGAGACTTTTCAACAGATCTCAAAAGTAGTGTGAAAGTCGAAGGCAAAGTGAGTTTTGTCTTCTGACGTTTGTGAATGTCCAGGCTCTCTTGCTTTGAATGATCATATCGCTACTAGGTATAGTTGCTGTTGTAGTCTCAGCAGAATGGACAGCAGCGCTCGCTTCAAGCCTTGTAATATCTCTGTCGCGTGGCAAATAAGTAGCCAAGGCTGTTTACATACGGGTATATTGTTGTTTTATCAGATTAGCCCACACAAGATTAAAATGACTCTTAACGCTAATATTGGAATGTCAGCACATATGCCACCAGACTCGCCTGTCTGGCATTCCGTCAAACATAAAGTCTCTCTCTTTTATCAAAATCAAATCTCTGTATTAATTCCCTTAAGGTACAAGAGATTTCTGTTATGCCTGATAGGGTTTAAGCTGCATGTAGCATATGTTGCTGGGAAAATGTTTATAATTGCAGATGCCTTCTCCAGAAACCCACTGGCACACAAATGTTCTATAGAGACCGGCGAGCGCAGGAAGCTAGGAAAAGGAGCTGGAAAAGCTAGCCTACCATCTTCCATCTGCAAAAAGGATCAGCTGTAATAGCTGACTAGAGTTGATTAACTGCTGCAAGCTGTTTGGGACTGTTGTCAGACAAGATTTTGCCAAATATAAAAGTGATATACCAGCGCCAGAGGGCTGGGGTTTGATGATCACATATGGTCACCACATATTCTTCATCCACCCATGAATGATGACACACCGTGGCCAGATGCCTCACATGAATATGTGTCCTAGTGTTCAATAAATAGACTTAAGACCTCATGAGCTTCTGTTTTAAATGCAGTACATTTTCTTAAAACATACCTTTGCCAATGTTTTTTCAGAAAAAATGCTGTAAATTGTTAATATTTTACTTCTAAGGGGCATAACTTACTCATTCTCTACTAAAAGAATATGGCTTACTTTAAGCCTATATGTACAAAAAGATTAAATGACTTTGTGTTAACTTTTTATTGAAAATATATTTTTTCCTCACAAAGTCTATCTGATTGTGGTTTTTTCCCACCCTCTACTCCTCCAAGTTCCATTCTATTCCCCCACCCTTCTGTATCTGACCCCTTTATGCTCGTCCTTAGAAGACAAACAGTCTTCTAAGGGATTATAATTAAATATGACATGATATGTTATATGACATGATAAAACAAAAAACAAACACGTAGGAATTTGAAAAAAACAAACAAACAGAAGGAAAAGAGCCTAAGAGAAGGCACAAGAAACAGAGACACTCATTCACATACTCAGGAATCTCATAAGAAACATTAAACTGAAAGTCATATCATATACACAAAGGATATAGTATATATATATATATATATATATATATATATATATATATATGTACACACACACACACACACACACACACATATGATAAAATGTTTTTAAAGGGGGAAATCCCTGACAGGACATGTTTAAAGAAGGAACCTTCAAAGACGCCATTGAGTTCATATTCTGTTGGCCCTCTACTGCTGGCCATGCCGCCTATCCTTAAGAGTAGTTTATTTCCTCAGTGAGACTCCCTTGGAGGAAACTAGATTTTGATTGGCAAGTGACTATCAATTGGAGAACACTTCTAGGTTAGGGAGAGGGACATGTGTCTAATTTTCCTTTGAGCTCCAGGGCACCACCTGGTGCAGGCCTGTGCAGCCCCTGAGCACACTGCTTCAGTCTCTGAGTTCCTTTGTGTGTTGAACCTGTTGATTTAGGGGGCTTGTTTTCTTGATGTTGTCCATCTCCTCCAGCTCTTATAGTCTTTCTGTTTCCTCCTCAATAGGGAGCCCTGAGCCCTGAGCAGAGGGATCTGATGGAGATATCCCATTTAGAGCTGAGTATTCCAAGGTCTCTTACTCTCTGCATGCCTGGCTGTGGGTCTCTTCTGTATTTGTTCCCACTTGCTGCAGGAGGAACTTCTCTGATGATGGCTATTAAAGAACTGATCTGACCAAATCAGAATGCCATTAGGAATCACTTTATTGCTCTGTTTTTTTTTTTCTTTAAGA
Source organism: Montemys delectorum (assembly GCA_019843815.1). Classification (NCBI taxonomy): domain Eukaryota; kingdom Metazoa; phylum Chordata; class Mammalia; order Rodentia; family Muridae; genus Montemys; species Montemys delectorum. The sequence continues at coordinate 5,030 of JADRCD010160739.1, forward strand.
ACAGTAGTATTTGATTTTACCTTAGTCCCTGAGCTATCTAGTCTCAAGTTCTTGGTCACCCAAGACGCTGGGTTCTTACCTTATATTCAGACACTGTAACCCTGCCCTCAGGGATCCATTGCTAATTTGATTCTTCTCAGAGCTAATAACCACATACTTCCTGAAGTTGCTTTCCCCTTCTTTGCTCACATCTCTCCATTTTCTGCAAGGAAACAGAACTCCTGCCATAATTTCAAAATTTACTCCCCTTAAAGATGGAAATTTTAATTGTTAGTTCTGATTAAATGAGGATTTTAGGGTCAGGCCCCTAATTTCGTAGGGTTGTAGTCCTATTTAAAAAAAAAAAAATGAAAGGAACCCCTTTCTCTGCCATGGGGAGATTTGGTGAGTAGGCAACTGCTTACAGTTCAGGAAAAAATCCTTTAAAAACTGAGCAACCAGACCCTCTGACGTGGACCTCTGTTAAGCCACCTGGTCCTTGCCACTTATTTGTGGCAGACTGAGCAGATCAATACAGCTTTTTAAAACAGTATCTTCAGTAGGCATCCAGCCCTGGTTGTCATGTAAACTGTTTGTGATTCGGCTGCTCTACACCCATTAGCAATTCTTAGCTCATGGTGTAGAATACATACACCCTCTGATATATATCAAGTCCCAAATTCATTGGCTTTTGTTGTGTCCCAATTCCAGGACTGTGAAGTTCTGTTACCATCCATTTTCAGCACTCTTCTAGTTTTAGGGTCTTATTGGATAACCTAGGTTGGCCTGAAATTTGCTTTGTAGCTCAGGCTATCCTCAAGTTCACAATCCTGTCTCAGCCTCCCTAGTTCTAAGATTACAGGTGTATCCTAACATGCTCTGCTTGTTTTGGGTCTGTTCAATTTACAATGAATGACCATGACCGTTCTTAACAAAATAAATACTAAGCAATCAAAAAAAAAAAAAAAAGATGCTTTGTCGTCATTGTTCATATAACTTTAGAGTATCTCAAGTTATAAAATTATTTCCATTAGAAATATTTACCTTTTTAAAAGAGCCCACATTGTATTTTCTCATTGGTGATAAGACAATAAAGAGGAAATGTTCCACCTCACCTCAGGATACACAAGGAAAATGAAAGAACAAAACACAACCTTAAATTTCCTGGAGTTGTAGATTGACAATCAATACTATACTTTACCAAAAATTGCCTTGTCTTAAAGATTCCTGCCGATTTTACATATATGATTAGAGAGTACAGTGAAAACAACTTCAAGGTTGGATTTAAAATGAAGTATTAGAAATGTAGTGATCAGCACTTCAGTAAAGGCTCACAATTTGGCTTTTGTGGAGCTAGGAGTAAGGAAGATTAAATTACAAATACAAACAAATGAGGCTGCTCTAAAACAAAGATCTTGTATTTCATTTGCAAAGGTAATATATCAGCTGGTAAGAGAACTTGGGGGTAATGGCTATCCACTGTAAGCCTAGCAACGTGAGTTCCATCCCAAGAGTCCACATAACAAATAGAAACAACCCATAAAATGTGTCCTCTAACTACCACATGGGCTCTGTGGTATGTGGAACATGCATCATGCACACAAACACACCTAATAACATCCAATACATTCCTGAGCAGCAATTTGAGTTACATACATCATTTTTAATTACCTAGGCCAAAGGTTGCGGCTGATATTTGATAGCAGAACACTTTCTCTGCTTCAGTTGACTTTCTGTTGGTGTCTGAAAGCTTTCTGTTTTCCTCGATCTGAGAATTAGAGTAAGAATTAGAACTACTCATAAAACATCATCTTTCAGCTTAAACAGATATTTATTCCATGAAAGCACGGTGCCACCTGAAGGAGTCAGTGGAAAAACAGAGACTAGAAGAAGCTGGGTACCCAGTACTCATCCTAGGGCTTCATTTCCTCAGAAAAGATGTGAGGACATTTTAAAATGTCTTCTCCAGGCTCCATAGATGCCCCAGTGTAGGGGAATCAAGGGCAGGGAGGCGGAAGTGGGTGGGTCAGTGGAGGAAGAAGCAGGTGGAGGGGGGATGGGATAGGGGTTTTCTGGGAGGGAAGAAATCAAGTAAGGGGATAACAGTTGAAATGTAAATAAATTTAAAAATAAGTAAATAATAAAATAAAATGCCTTCTCCATTATTGTTCACACATAATTTTAAAATATCCTCCGAATAGTTTATAGTCTCAGCTCCCTCTTTCATTCTCACACAGCATAAACACTCTTGCTCTTCTTACTATTGGCACTTCTGCCTTTGGACTTTAATAAGAGTTCTGTAAATTATTAGTTGAGCAATAACATTTGACAAAGACAGCTCACTCATCCTATAAACCAGGCATGGCCTCAAAGACACATGATAGGGTCAGGAGTTGAGTAGTGAACTCTTCCTTACCTAATTTGGCCTTTTTTCCTTATACATGCTGAGTGTTCCAAACGTTTTCATAAAAATGACAGGCCTCATGTTGCATAGTAAGGGCTGTGGCAGAATGTTGTTCACTTCCTTTGTATCATCCTTTGCAGCTGGACCTGATAATCATCCATCAGCAGGTGGAACTTCTTGGGAGTAAGTACATCAGATTCTGCATTGATTAAACCTTCCGAAAAGGCTTTAGTGTTTAGAAGATTCCTTACATCTAAAATGTCATAAACAATGTATAGAATTAGATCAATAATTGTTAGACCTATTCTCAAACCAAACCTAGATTTATTAATTTTAGAGAAAGTATAAGTATGAAAATAAGTCTTTGATAGCAGAGACATTTAAACTTTAATAAATGTAATCTTAAAGTGATAAGCAATCATTAATATCCCACAGATATTAATCACTAAAATTTCTTAACATTCTAATAAGGGAAATCACAGTTGAGGGCATATTAAAATTTAATCAACACAAATGCTATTGTTTTATTGCTTCCCAATTGACTCAACAAAATATGCACACAATTTATCCACAGGAAAATGTGTAAGGATGATTAGCTTTATTTCAAATTGCTTGCGTGCTTCCTGTTTATAAGATCCTATATTTCTCCAAGATATGTCAGAATTAAAGTGGTTGACCAGTATTACTACTGTGGATGTTAGGAGAAATTGTAGATACAGTAGTAAATGCCACTGTGAATTGTCCCAATAACTTGCAGAAAAATAATAGGGTTATTATCTGAGTAATGAGTCCATCCCTACACAATTTGTTCTTTGCTTGAAAGGTGGTGGAACACGTTTGTTCATAGTTCTAGAATAAATGTAGCTGTTAGTTTTGGTCCCAGACTTTGCTTTGATTCCTGAGGCTATGCCATCAAAGTTGAGAACGTGGAAACAGATGTGTATGAAGCTGAGACTATCAGCTCAGTAACTCCGCCATGACTCTATGTTCTATTAATACTCCTTGACTTTTTGACAAGTGGTGATACCAATCAAAGCATGTCTTCATAAGATGTGTTTCGCGATAGTGATCCTCGGCACTGAGACGTCCAACAAATATGAGATCAAAAACAGCTTGGGACAAAGAATTTACTTTGCAGTGGAAGAAAGCATCTGTTTTAATCGTAATGTGTGTTCCACGCTGCGAGCCTGCATCCTGAGGATCACAGACAACTCGGGTCGAGAGGTGATTACAGTGAACAGGCCCCTAAGGTGTAACAGCTGCTGGTGCCCTTGCTACCTCCAAGAGGTTGGTCACTGCCCCTCAGCATCTTTTCTTTTCAAGATTTTTCCTTTAAGTGGCACTCATCTGGAACTACAAGACAGTAAACCTTACAGTTGTTTGAATTTATATCTCCCTTTTCAGGGTAAGGAAAACAAGATTTGGTGAGACACTTTTTTCATTTGTAACCTGAAACTATAGCTACCGTGAGATTAAATGATAAAACCAGCTCATGCATTCTATAAACTAGACATAGCCTCCTGGCTTGTGTATCACTCAAATAATTGTAATGGCTACAGTTCTCACCACTACACAAATACAGTCATCTTCAACAATAGCAATGCCAGGAGAGGCCATGACACTTAACCTTGTCCACTGTGTACTCTTCCCTGAGTGTTATTTTACTCTGAATGATAATGAGCATTTGCACATTTAATAAGCCCATGGTATGCAATAGAGTGATGTTACTCAGTTATTTTATTTTAAAACATAATTGATTTTCCTTGTTAGTAGAATTATAATAATAACTCATTGATATAGTCTCAAGTTGATCTGATATCTCTGTAAGCTAGAAGAATGTGGTTTCACTCTCCATTCTGCAGAATACATATACACATACATACACACACACATATATGCATATATGTGTGTATATGCTAAATATATCAGTGAAATGAATTTTTTTCCATGACAAAATACAAAATCTCAAAGGAAATCATCACTTTTCACCCTGATACAAAAATGTCAGAAGAAAACACTGCTTTGCCTCCTAGAAATGTATATGTATAATGGCTTTTATAATATAACAGTTATTTCATAACAAATAGTATATAGATGTATGTTGATATTCTTCTGTGATTAGTTAATTATAACTGTAGAAAATATGATTTTGTTACTATTTTATCTTACAGCTAGAAATCCAAGCCCCTCCTGGTACTATAGTTGGTTATGTTGCACAGAAGTGGGACCCCTTTCAGCCCAAATTTACAATCCAAAATGCAAGCAAAGAAGATATTTTGAAAATCGTTGGTCCTTGTGCAACCTGTGGCTGTTTTGGCGATGTGGACTTTGAGGTATGAGTAGCAAAGAAAGTTTTGCTTAGGTCCTGAGTTCTTGCAATGCAATTCAATTTATAAATCACCAAGATCATAATGTACATCTTAAGAATTGCATATTAGTATAATACTCTAATAAAACCTCTTTCCATGCTTATCCTAATAACCATTACTCCAGAGATTCTAAGACCATAGGATTTAGCAAAACTAATGCTATGACAATGTATGAGCACTTTGTCATAGATCACTGCACATATTATTAATAAGTAGCATTAACAAATTAAATAAGAATTATAAAATTAAAATTCTTGGCATATTTTCTAAATACAGTGATAAACTTCTACATCTCCTTACCAAATCAGTAAATCTCTTGTTATTTTTAAGTCTTTAAGCATCAGGC
>JADRCD010160741.1:1318-16651 GCA_019843815.1 Montemys delectorum
GGGGGGGGGGGGGGGGGGGGGGGGGCACACTGAGGAGAGTTCTCTGCCTGTCTGTGCCTCTGCCCTACGCTGGTCAGCGAGGGCTTGATCCCAGATCGCTGTGTCCTCTTTATGGAATCTGGTGCCCTTTTCTTTCCTCAGTCTGATGTGTCGGGTAACTTATTTGGCCTATTTTTCCTGTGACGGTTTTAATACTCTTATTCAGTACCAACTTACTGTGTGTGTACGTAATACATACATACGTGTGTTCTTCTATTCCTGTCATAAGTACTTGCGGCTCCATTTCTTGATTCCTCCCTCAGGGTATCCAGACGCTACAGCACACCAAGCAGTGAAGGAGGAAGCAGAGCTGAGTTCTGTGGTCTGAATTTCCCCTTGGGGTGTCTGGAGTCCGATGCACACCAGGCAGGAAAGGAGGAATTGGAATCAAAGTCCAGAAAGGGTGGGTCAGCTGGATACTGGTCAGGCGGTAAATAGCAGGAGGAGGAGGAGGAGGAGGAGGAGGAGGAGGAGGAGGAGGACGAGGACGAGGACGAGGACGAGGACGAGGACGAGGAGGAGGAGGACGAGGAGGTCTCCTTGGAAGATTTGAGTGTTACAGCTCTTCAGTGTTACAGCTCTTAGAAGAGAGCTCTCTTAGACGTTAGTCAATGACACAGTTTGTGCTCTTTACTCAGGGTGAACAAGGTCTATACGAACCTTGGAAAGTAGGAAGAGGTTCTTCTTAGGGTGAAGTTTCATTGGCTGAGGTTTAAGGTTGTGGGGATACCTCATTTGCATGTAGAGGGATTTCAGGAAGCTGAACCTGTAATTTTACCAAAGATTGCTTGACATTCCTCAGGTAGAGAGTAGGGGTTGGGATCCCCAGATAAGGTAGGAAAGAGGAAGCCCTGCTGGGAACGGGAGTCCTCCATTTTGCACTGAGCTCAGGGGAGCTATCCCAACATGGTAGACTTCGACCTTAAGTATCAGGATTTCCCAACAACTAATATCAACTGTCAGAGCACATATTATACTGAAAAATATATCTGTGGCTACAAAGGATGAATTCAAAGGGTTTCAAAGAGACTACTTGGGGGAAAATTATCGATATATTTGTTTATTTAGTCAGGGTTTCAAGTATTCCAGGCTGGCCTCAAACTGGTTAGATAGTTTAGGGTGTGATCTTGGACTTCTGCTCCTCATGCTTTCACCTCTTGAGTGCAGGGATAACGGGCCTGAGCCACTACTCTCACTGTTTGCCCTGCTGGGAATAGAACCTGGGGCTTTGTGCTTGCCAGGCAGACAATTTACCCCCTGATCACATCCGGAGCCCTTAGCCCTTCCCTCCGAATCTTCCTTTTTCTCTTTGACTCTTAACATTTTCTTCTGTGTTTTCAAAACTCATCTATGAGAATTGATAGGAATTGCAATGTTTCTGAAAGCAATCTTCCATGGACTGACAGACAGACAGACAGGCAGTCAGGCAGGCAAGCAGGCAGCCTCTTAACTGTCAGGGTCAGGTATGAGAGAAGCATCTGAGAACAGGGCTCCTCAGACCAGCAGTGCCATGAGAAGACCCGGCCCTGACTTCTGATACCTCAGACAAGGCCTGAAGGCATTTCAGGTAGAAGATGCTCATGCCTATGTTCTCGGTAATCGTCAAACAAGAGAGTTCCTGCGTCCAGAGATCTCTTCTCCACAATGACTGGGATCGTCTCCACGTGAAGTCACTGGCTTCTCTGCTCATCGCTTTAGTAGTGGCTCTCATTAGTGCTACCCGGGATGAAGTCAGTACATTTCCCAAGGCCAATAGCAAAGCCTGGCTCTGACTACTGAAGCCTCTATCACCTGTCTCCTTTGCACTCTGCTCCAGAGATGCTCGCTGGCTTCCTTTGCTCTTTGAACACAGAGCTAACACCTGGCCCAGGCTCTTTGTACATTCATTTCCTCTCTACCAAGAACTCCTCCCTCCAAATCTTTGCTCCTTTTCCATTTTCCTGCTTTTATTATATTAAATACACATTAATGAGTTACATAATGTATAAACAGATTAATGTGTTTTATATATAGTATATAAATATATGCTAATGGGTTATGTACAGTATATAAAAATATATACTAATGAGTTATATATACACATATATAAATAGATATGTGTTTTATATACACATACATAAATTTAAACATATACTAATGGGTTATATAAAACATAATGTGTTATGTCATATACATACACATACACTAATGGGTTATATATATGTACATATAAATATATACTGATGGGTTTACATATATATATATGTAAACATTGACTAATGAGTTATATATAAAATATACTAATAAGCTATATAACATGTAAATACATACTAATAGGTCATATGCATATATAAGTATATACTAATGGGTTTCATTATGACATTCCCATCCATGTACATGATGTATTTTCATTATTATCAACCCTATCACCTCTTCTTTTTTTGTAAATGGAAATTTATTATTATTATTATTATTATTATTTATTATATGTAAGTACACTGTAGCTGTCTTCAGACACATCAGAAGAGCACGTCAGATCTCATTACAGATGGTTGTGAGCCACCATGTAATTGCTGGGATTTGAACTCAGGACCTCCGGAAGAGCAGTCAGTGCTCTTAACCGCTGAGTCATCTATCTGGCCCCTATCACCTCTCCTTGTGCCTCTCTGTGGTGGTCTGAATAAGAAATGCCCCTCCTAGGGTCACCTGCATGAATACTTGGTCCTGCGTTGGTGGTACCATTTGAGGTGGTTCTGGAACCTTGAGGAGGCAGAACCCTGCTGGAGGAAGTCCATCAGTGGGGATGAGCTTGGTGGGTTTACAGCATTTGCCACTTCTGGTTCATATTTTCTGCTTCCAGGATGTGGATAGAAATGTGATCTCTCATTTCCGGGAGACAGCTGACTGCTGCCACGCCTCTCCTGTCACTGTGGAAGCTTCCTCTGGACCTGTGAGCACAACTCCTTTCAAGAGTTGCTTCCGGTCATGGTGCTTTACCACAGCAGAGAAAAGTAGCTACTACAGCCACCCCAAACCCCCAGCCCCACCCCTGTGGATCCCTCTCTTCCCAACCAGTCCTCCTTATACTTCAGCTGAGATTCTCCTATGTCTGTGACCCAGGGAGCTTCTTTAGGGTTGTTTACAGGGAAATGACCGAGGGCAACGTTGCTCTTTTTTCTCCCCAGGCTCAGCTAAAATATCATTCCCTCTGGAAGATCTCTGATAACATCTTGACCAGGTCATCCGAGGGTAGCTGCTTCCCCTTCCTTGTTAGCACTTAAGCTATAGGCTAGTTGGGTTGTCTGGGTCTTCCTCTAGACTACAGAGTCTGTGAGAGCCAGGACCTCTTTCAGAATAGCCGGTCACACAGCAGGAGATGGGTGGGTATACATGGGATAAACGGATATTCTGCCTGGTCGGTCAAGTCAGAGTGGGAACAAGGCTCTGAGACAGCTGTGGTCCTCTTCCCTCTGGAATTCCTGCTACTCATCTTGTCCAGTCTTGTTTGCTAAGAACTGCAGAAATCAGTGTTCCCTTGGGAGAAACAAACCTTCCTACGGGCCCTGGGGCCAGGTTCCTTCCGCTGGTGTTGCTCCCCAGCTGTGATGGATAGTCTTGGTCATCAACTTGACTACATCTGGAATCAACTAAGCTGAAGCTCACCTGTGAGGGATTTTCTTGAGTGGATCGTTTGAGATGGAAAGATGCACCCTATCTCGAAGGGTACGGAATGCGGAAGCTTTTGCTTTTTACCTGTTTCACTCTTGATGGCAAGTTCATCTCTCTTGTTGCTTAGGCAATCCTTTGCTGGTAGTAGAACCACACAGCCTGAAAACCAGGACTCCAACACCAGATTAGGACTGCTGAGGCGTCCAGTCTCATGGACTAAACAAGTACGGGATTCTTGGGCTTCGTCTTCCCATCAGGAGAGACCCATTGTTGGAGCACCTGGGCTACAGCCCATAAGTCATGCTAATAAACTCCATTAAACACACACACACACACACACACACACACACACACACACACACACACATTCTATCTGCACTCTTCTATTAGAGAATTCTAACAAACACCCTTGTCACCCCAGTTTCCTTCCCAGAGGCAGCCTTGACTCTCCTCTGGGCATCCAGGACCAAGGCATACTTTGGGTTGTCTAGATCAGGTCTACCCTGGTGGTTAATACAGACTGTTCATTTGACTCATCTAGAATCACCTAGGAGACAAACCTATCTTTGAAGGAGTTCCTAGATCGATTGGACTGAAGAGGGCTGCCTGACTCAAGCTCATCTAAATGTGGGAGGTGCCTTGTTGTGGGCTGGGGTCCCACTGAATATGGAGACAAAAGCAACCTGACCACCGGCATTCATTTCTCCCCGATTTCTTTTGTGGATACAATGTGACTGTCTGCTTCACACATCTGCCAGCAAGCCTTCTCTGCCCTGATGGAACCTTCAAAGTCCAAGCGGACACAAACTCTCCCTCTCTAAGTTGCTTTTGCACAACAATGGCAAAATCCATCTATCCACGACTCCCACACTTTTCAGATTTATTGGTTTGCATGCATAAATGTATGTGCACCACCTGCATGCCTGGTACCTGAGGACATCAGAAGAGGGCATCAGACCCGCTGGAACTGGAGCCACCACATAGGTGCTGGGAACCGAGCCTGGGTCCTCTGTAAGAGCAACAAGTGCTTTTGGCGGCAGAGCCATCTCTCCAGTTCTCTAATTTGTCCATCTCTGGATATCTCCTAGGGGCAGCCAGTCTGAAACAGTTACTTTGGGGTCACAAGCTCCTACCACCCCACAAACTGCTCCACCAGCTTGGTAACTCTTGCCTTTTGTCCTCACAGCTGGACCTGGAAGGAGAGGAGATAGTGGTTAGGGACCCTTACAGATAGGAACAGTGAAGCCACTGAGCACAGGAGCATTGGAGAGCCTGAGCCCCTGGAAGTGAAAACAGCATTCTTTTCAGATCATTCTCATTGAAAAACCCAGGACGAGCATCCCTCTCAAGTCGTGAAACAATCTCTTAAGACTCCTCTGTCAAGGATAAAATAACAATATTTTAAGAAATGCTAGAGGGCTGGAGAGATGGCCCAGCAGTCAAGAGGGCTATCGGCTCCTGCAGAGAACCTGGGTTCGATTTCACGTATGCACATTGTGGCTCTCAGCACTCTTTAACTCCAGTCCTAGTAAGCCTGGTGCCCTCTTCTGGCCTTCACGGGCACTGCAGGCACGTGGCGCACAAACACGCTGGCAAAACACTCACACCTAAAATTGAAAACAAGAAAGGAAAAAATAAAGAAACAGCAATAATAACTTTGTCATTTACATCTTGGTCTGCTAAGTGCTGTTTTCTGGAAGGTATTTCATTCAGCTAGTCTATTAACAGCACCCACTGAACAGGCGAGGAAGCTGAGGTTGAAGATGGGGCATGGAGTAATGCTCTTAAACTCACCTTGCAAGAGGTACCGTAGATAGTTATCTCTATTTGGCATACTGATTTAATTCACCTACCCACACTAACTTTAAAAAACAACAACAGCCTTTATAGAGCAAAGGTCACCCATTGCACAAGCACACTTGAATGGCTTCAGGAACGCAACCGAGTGTAGAGCGATCACCACGAATCCAGTTTTAGAACATTTCCACTAACCTGGAACATTCCCTCATCCCCATTTTTGGTAAGCCACCACTCCTACCCCAGCCCCAGGCAAGCACCGATCTATTTTCTGTCACTGTAAATTAGCTTTTCCAGACACTTTACATAAATGAACCCAGGCGGTATCATCTTTCACTTTACTACAGAAATTCCATTTGTTTTCTGAAGCCTGTGCGGTTGTTCAGTCCTCAACAAGCCGCTTACAGTGGTCCGCCTTCCTTCTGCAGAAGCCCTCGGGGCTTGTGAGGACGCCATCTTAGGCACTATGTAGTAGTGGAGAATCAGGGTGTGCTACGGTTGGGGGAGTCATCACACTTCACTGATTTTTCTCTTCACTTATTTCACAAACCATATGGAACGTTTATCTTAATCCATAGGCTTCTCCTTCAAATGGCTCTAGGAGTGGCTCCTTTTCTGGCTGTCCTGGAGCATGCCTGTAATCCCAGCCCAGCACTTAAAGGTGGGAGCACGAGAATTTGAACTGAAATAAAATTTGAACTAAAAAAAAAAATTGAACTGCAAAACAAAGCCCCCCAAAACTATTTTTAAAGTGCAATGCTAAGGGCCAAAGTGAAATGAGTCAGCCTGCCCCAGGCCAGTAAGAAAGCACTGTCTAAGGAGGAAGTGAGGACAAGACAATCCCGGGTCAAATCCACTCCATTCCTGCCCCAGTATGCACACGTGTGTGTGGTTTCATAAGGTTTGAAAAGCTTTACTCTGGTCCTGGGTCCAGAGCAACAACCCTCTTGGGGAGCATCCCTGCACCCTGACCTCTAACTCTTGCCTCTGGACTCCCATTACATCCTAAATCTCTTCTCCCTGGAGCAATGTTTCCAGATGTCCCCAAGCTGGAGAGACAAACGACTCTCCTGTGACTTTTCCCCTCCCGTTCTGGCCATCCCACCGGTTGCAGACTGACATGGCCCTCTAAGAAGATCCAACCCCTGCTGCACGACCACGACCACGTGGTCCAGTCCCGCCCTCACAGCCACTCCCGCACCTGCCAGAAGAAAGTCTTTTTAAAGATGTGGGGGGAGGAAGCGCACAAGATACTTGGAGGAGTCCCAGTGGGAAATGATGGTGTTTTGTCCACAGACCACTTGTAGGCAAATTGGGTTTAAAAGTTTACTCCTAAGCATTTCCAGGCACAGATAAGATTGAAGAAGATGAACTAGAAGACCAACAACACGGACAACAATAACAATGATCACAAGTTTTAAGAACTTCCTATATGCCACAGTTTCTCTGTTTTACCTCTCCCCCTGCCCCTTAATGATTAGAACAGCTTTCTAAGGCTACCGGTATTACTAGCTTCATTTTCTTTTTCTTTTTTTCTTTTTTTTTTTTATATATTTTCTTTATTTACATGTAAATTTCTCCTTTCCCAGGTTCCCCTCCAAAAAACAAACAAACAAACAAAAACAACAAGAATAAACCCCTTTGCCTCCCCTTCCCCATGCCTGCCACTCCACCCTCTCCCACTTATTGGCCCTGGCATTCCCCTACACTGGGGCACAAAACCTTCACAAGGCCGAGGTCCTTTCCTCCTATAGATGATCGAATTTGCGATCCTCTACTATACACATGCTGCCAGAACATTCAGTCCCACCCTGTATAGTCCTTGATTGGTGGTTGGGTCCCTGGGAGCTCTGAGGGTACTAGCTAGTAATTGTTGTTCTAAAGCATTATTGGTCTTATAAAAGAGGAACTGAGGAACAAAGTTACACAGAGTATCATTTTGGGGTTATTGCTCATTAGTCTTCTAGGTATATAGAAATAATATAGAAAGTATTGTTAAGGTACAGAAATTATTAGTATATGGAGCAGTATATGGGCTGGGGTACAGCTTAGTATTGAAATGCAGAGCTAGTATATCCAACACTAGAGGAGAGAGAGAGAGAGGGAGAGAGAGGGAGGAAGGGGGAGAGAGAGGGAGAGAGAGAGAGAGGGAGGAAGGGAGAGAGAGAGGGAGAGAGAGAGAGGAAGGGGGAGAGAGAGGGAGGAAGGAGGACAGAGAGGGAGAGAGAGGGAGGGAGAGAGGGAGGAAGGGAGAGAGAAGGAGGAAGGGGGAGACAGAGAGAGAGGGAGAGAGAGAGAGAGGGAGGAAGGGAAAGAGAGAGAGAACAGATTATCAGAACTGTTACAGTACAGACAATATTAGTACAGAGATCATAGCTGGTTGGTGGTGCACAGACACCTTTAATCCCAGCACTTGAGAGACAGAAGCAGGAAGATCTCTGAGTTTGAGGCAACAGGGTATACAGAGCAAGTTCTAGGACAGCCAGGGTTGTACAGAAAAACTATCTCAAAAACAAACAATCAAAATCACCATATATGCCATTATTATAGTGTTTGAATTATCAGCCCACCTATAATGTCCATGCTATTATAATATAAAACTTTGTACAGGAAAACAAATGTATTGGGGGCTGGGGAGGGCTCAGCAGGTAGAGGTGCTTGTTGCCAAACCTGAAATCCTGAGTTTGATTTCCAGGACTAACACAATCTTTAAAAAAAAAAAAAAGAACTGATTCCCACCCAAGAGCTATCTTCAGCCTGTAACAATCAACCCACGTGTGCTGGGTGTGTACACAAACACACACACATACACACACACACTTACATGCACACGCGCGCACACACGCGCACACACGTGCACACACACACACACGTACGCACATACACACACATGTGCATGCGCGCACACACACCTTCCCATCACACACACACACACATGCACACTCACATGCACACACACACGCATGCACACACACATACACACACACGCGCACAAACACACACACACACACACACACGTGCACACGCACATACACACACACACACACACACACATGCCTTCCTATCACATAAAAATGAGTTGTTTGTTTGTGACAGGCTTTTAAGTATGTCTTGGAACTCTCTGTGTAGACCGGGCTAGTTTCAATCTCACAGAGATCTCTGGCTCCCAAGTTTTGGGATTAAGGCATGGGCCATCAGTGATACCAAACCCAGCATGAGTTACTTTTTAGCCATGGAGGGAGAAACGGAAACCTCACTTGCCCACATTGGGAGTATGAAAAACAAGCCCAGTGATTGGCAAACATTCCAGGCCCTTTCTGACCACTCAGAGCCATGGTGGAAATGGATAACCAACCTGTGGCATGTTCTCCTGGAGAGAAAGAGACCCTCTAAAACATTAGAAATGGGTTGGAGCAATGCTACATTTGACCCAAGCTTAAGCAACGGATATTTCTACAGCACAGACTTTTACATTAGGCTTTTCTTCTCCTGTTGCTGTGATTACAAACACTGACAAACGAGGCAGACCGAGCTTGGTGAGTTCTAGGGCAGCCTGGTCAACATAGCAACTTTCCAGATCAGCCAGAGCTACCCAGTGAGACCTTGTCTCAAAAACTAAACAATCATCCTTTCCCTAGAAAACCCCAGCTCTGACAAAAACAGTTTAGGGGAGAAAGGGTCTGTCTTGGCTCACAGTTCAAGGGTATAGTCTGTCATGGAGTGGAAGTCCAGGTATGAGGAGCCTGAGGTAGCTGGTCACATGGCATCCCCAGTCAAGAAGCAGAGAGCGCCAGGCGGTGGTGGTGCACGCCTTTAATCCCAGCGCTTGGGCGGCAGAGGCAGGCGGATTTCTGAGTTCAAGGCCAGCCTGGTCTACAGAGTGACAGCCAGGACTACACAGAGCAACCCTGTCTCAAAAAACAAAAAACAAAAAACAAAAACAAAAAAAGAAGCAGAGAGCAATGAATACATGCCTAGCCCGTCTCTTCCACTTTATACAGTTCAAAATCTTCTCTGCCCAGGGAATGGTCCCATTGATTAAGATGGGTCTTAATGTAATTAATGTAATCAAAGTAATAATAACCCACAGACAGAGCACCATCTGCCAGGTGATTCTAGATTCTGCCAAGCTGACAATGAGCACTAACCATCGCACTACTCTTGCGGCAGTTGCACCGAGTTATATTAGCTTCACCGTTGTTGCTGTACGCAGCAATGAGTCCTAACTGCAGCCTGACTGCTCAGGAGGGCGAGCATGAATCCCAGAGGACAGGCTGGGTATCATCTAGGCAACGGCTGCTGGGTGAAGTATACCCGGACAAGCTTTCTCCGTGAGTCAGTGGGAGCCCAGAGCTGGAAGAAGACCCACTGTGAACACCCACCGGAAGCAGAAACCGAGGCACGTGGAGGCAGCTTTCCTTAGATGCTACAAGAGTGGCCACCAAGAAAGGACAAGCAGTTTGTCTAGAAGTATAAGCACGGGGCAGAAACGGAGAGCAGCTTTCAAACCTCACACACAGCATCAAACCCTACACACCAGCAACCATCTCTTCAGAGCAAGGGAAGGACAGGAAGGGCAAAAAGCCCAATGTGGCAAGACACAGAAAAATCCCTCACTCTGGAGACAAAGACAGGAGAACCAAGAGTTAGTGGCTAGTATTGGCTGTGGAGTGAGTTCAAGACCTCTCTGGGCTAGAAAGGGCGTCTCAAAAACTATTATTTTATTTTAAAAAGTATGTTTAATGATTTAAATTTTTTTAATGTGTTGGATTTTTTTTCCCCCGCATGTATATCTGTATGAGGGTGTCAGACTCACTGGAACTGGAGTTGCACACTGTTATGAGCTGCCATGTGGGTGCTGAGCATTGAACCAGGATCCTCTGGAAGAGCAGTCAGTGCTCTTAACCTCTGAGCCATCTCTCCAGCCCCTCAAAAATTATTTTTTAAAAAATTCCATTCTTAGAGGCAGGCGGATCTCTGAGTTTGAGGCCAGCCTGGTCTACAGAGTGAGTTCCAGGACAGCTAGGGCTATACAGAGAAACCCTGTCTCGAAAAAACAAAAAACAAAAACAAAACAAAACAAAGCACTGGCTCTCCAGGACCCAGGAGGTGTGTCTACTAGGTACTGTCAAGTTGGCAATCAATATTAACCATCAAAGGAAGAGGTATAAAGAGGAAAAATATGAGTAAGGCATGCAGGACAGAAACAGAACGTAACCTGTGTCACATCACCACTGTGGGCTACCAAGCCTCTGTCCTTCCGGGGCGAGGAGGGGGGAGCTACCAAGAAGCCTTTTTTCCCTCAGGCTTTGCCATTGTCTTGCCCAGAGGGAGAGGAAACCAGGGCCTTTTAGAGATGTCCTCTCGTCTGGCTCGGCTGAGAGGCGGACGACCTGTAGGCGTCAATTCCCACAGTTTTGGTGCTGTGGCTAAGTGCACAGTCTCCTGTGGACTGGCACAAGCTCTCCGGCAGAAAGGCAGTGGGATCCACCAAGTATAGCCCAAAAATGGCAGAAACAGACCATGACAGAGGGGACATAGCCATGGGCTAAGGGCATGCAGGGTTAGACAGCATCACGGGCTACAATCCCTTCTCAGAGCCACTGATAGCATTTTGTCTCTTCCCAACTCTTTCTAGACATCTCTCTTCTTCTCTAAGCTGATAAATAATACTTTGTATGTACCAGGTGCTGGGGACCTAGTAAGCTTTTGAATCTGCATTACAAAGCCAGTATCTATTAGCTGTGATCTTTAGGGGATTTGGGATCATTTTAAAGAGTGCTGCACTTGGGTCTGGAGATGTAGCTAAGTTGGTACATTGCTTGACTATCATATATAAAGCCCTGAATTTTATCCCCAGCACTGGATAAAACCTAGTGTGTGGGTGTGTGTATACGACCAAGCACTTGGGAGAAGCAGAAACAAGAGGATCAAAGTTCAAGGTTATCTTTGGTTACGCAGTAAATTTGAGGCTGGCCTGGGCTACATAAGACTCAGTCAAAAAAAATGAATGAATGCTGGGACTGGGCTGTCTTAAAATATCATTATGCCAGAAATGACATTGTTTGCAACTATTTGAACCTACAGTGAACATTTTTAAATGCTAACTTAAAAATATACAAAGGGGAGCAAAGCTTTACAGAATTCATCCTTCAAGTAAAGCAGCCAAGGATTTTATAAGCCATTGTCCTAGGCTTCTGCTCATCTTGACTGAGGGCATGCCCAGGATGGCTAATGAGGTAGATGGGAGCTGGGCAGGGGCATGGTGAGAGAATGTTCCAGCACTTCCATGGTTTCTCTGTAAGGATCTTGGGACATAAATGTTAAAAAGGAAAATCAAACCGAGGGATGCTATAGATAGAAACTGAATTCAGCTTCTGAAATATCCAGATGGATGTGCACTGACTATCCCGGCTGCACCCGCCAGCACCAGTGTGCTGATTCAGACCTGCTCAAGTCCGGATGCAGTTAGAGACATCCCACCCCATCATCCCCTATCGTATTTGCTTGAGTTTCTAATGTTGTCTCTTTAAATTCTTAAGGGTCAAATTACTCTAGGGTCAGTATTAGCTCCCCCAGCCCCCAAGATTCACTCTGCTTTTCCTCAAAGACAGTTGCTAGACCGACTGACTTCTCTTTCACAGATTGCAGTAAACATCACGGTGTAAATACGTTGAGGACTCACGGTCAGCCATGTGGTCCCTCAAAGCCCGTGTTGATGGATATGCCAACCACAAACCGTGACAGTTAAAAATCAGCCTTGAGAGGCCTGGAATGTAGCTCAGTTGGTGGAGTGCTTACCTAGTGTGCATGAAGCCCTGAGTTAGAACCCTAGCATTGTGTAAGCTGGGCACTGTGGTTTGTGGACATGTGTGCGCATGCATATGGGAGGGGGGTATACGTGCATATGTGTGTGGAGGTCAGAGACCAATCTCAAATATCATTATTATCCACTGTGGTTTTTTTGAGGAAGGGTCTCTCCCTGCGACCCAGGGCTAATAGAGTATACTAGGCTGGCCAGGCAGGAAGCCTCTGCCATCTTTTCCCCCATATCCTCTGTGCTGAGATTTCAAGCACTTATCGACACACTCAGCTTTTTACATGGGTGCTAGAGAGTGAGTCAGTGTTGCTATTAAGTGGCAAGCACTTTACCAACTGATGTAGTCCTCAACCCTCCTCTCCTCTTCTGGGGGAGGAACACACTTACGTGTTCCTCCCTGACCTTTCCCAGATCTCTAAGTGTGGACCGTGTAATCTACTCCTTCATTGTTCTTCCATTGGTAGCCAGTGGTTTCTTGGTTTTGTGTCTTTTAGAAAAATGGAGGCTGAGAGCTGAGGGCCAGCCAACGGCTCAGCCCTCACTCGCCCTGGCTGCTTTCAGAGGATGAAAGGTCAATTCCCAGTGCCCATCTGTATGTATCTCTAGCTCCAGGGGATCTGATGCCCTCTTCTAGTCTCCTTGGACACCTGAATACACATGTGCATACATGTGCACATAATTAAAACATAAAACTAAACCTCAAAAACAACAGATAACATACAACCAAAGAAACAAATCTCGGCTAAGGGAAATAACCTGCTCAAAGGTAGGGACCATGCCACTTAGACACATTCTCCATTTCATTAGTTTATCCCTCCTCCCTCTGAGCTGAGTTCAGAGAAAAAGCTCTTTGTGTTTCCTTGATTGATTCTCCTGAAATTGCTGGTCTAGAGTATCCACTACAGGATAAAAATGGAGACTCATCCCTTAGGGACTGCCCCCTAAGAAGCAGTGCAAACATGTTCCTGCTGGGAAATTGAGATGCAAGAGGCAGTACCAGCAGGAAAGCACTGCTTGCCTGCAGATTTGATGCTGATCGGTGATTCCTAGGACGCCCTCCTAAGTGTCTGTAACAAGGACTGAATTTTCGCTGAAGAGGCCACAGTGACCCCCATGTAGGTGGGAGACAGCTTTCTGTGGATTTATTGCGCTCTGTCCTCTCTCCTGCCGAGGTGCAAATTAACTTCATTGTCTATGAAATTAAACAACTCTTAACTCTCTTAGCCAAAGCAAGCTAAGTAGCAAGTGATTATTCTAGAGGCTCTCTTAACTGAGGCCAGCCTGGTCTACAGAGTGAGTTCCAGGACAGCCAGAGCTATATGGAGAAACCCTGTCTCGAAAAACCAAAAAAAACAAAAAAAAAAAAAAAAAAAAAGTAATGGCGATTGGAGGCCAGAAGACAGTATCAGATCCACCCAGAGCTGCAGTTACAGATGATTGTGAGCCATCAAACATGGATGCTGGGAACCAAACCCAGGTCCTCAGCAAGAGAAATAGGTTCTTACCCACTGAGCCATCTCTCCAGCCCTGAATCTTCCCTTTTGTTTCTACATTTTTATCCCATTTCTTACAATATGGCTTATGGTACAGTAAAATTGCTAATTTCTTATAGATGTTGAATAGCATGGAAAACTGACTTTTGTCTATGACACAACATTCTAGATACTTTCCCGTGGGTCTAAGGACCAGGACTTCTAAGTTAGAGCCATTGTTTCCCATGAAAAGGTGCCTGCTCATCTAGTTGGGGATAGGCTCTTGCTCTGTCACCTAGCCGGCTCTGCAGCCAACCCCTGGGCTCACACACTCCTGTGTCAGCCTCTCATGCTGCTGGGGTTGCAGGAGGGAAGCATCACACTCTCAAAACAGAGGCTCTCGAAGCCTGAGCTCTGTCATTCATCCCATTGTCATTCATTCTCCAGACACTAGTGTGTGTAAAAGGGCATTAAGCATTACATTCTGTAAACCGGTTGGGGTCAGGGCGATGCATAAGCCTTAGAAGGCCAAGATTTCCAGGTAGGGAAGCTAGGGAAGATCATGTTGAGTAGAAAGGCTGGCTGGGAGCTCACCCCATGCTGCTTCATGTTGCTCCCCAGCTTGCTTCCTCTGTAAAGCCCCTCCTGAGTTGTTTTTGTTTGTTTGTTTGTTTTGTTTTGTTTTGAATTAGAAGTCTAAATTCTTGATTGTAACTGTGATTTTGATGCCTGATCCCTGTCTGCCTGTATCATATTTAACCTCAACCTAGAGTCTTTGATCCTGCCAAAGGTGTTTTGTTTTAGGCTTTGTGTAGCCCAGGCTGGCCTAGAACTCTAATTCCTCCTACCCATATTTCTGGATGCTGGGATTTCAGACATGTATCACCATTCCTGAGTCAACTTGAGGTCATTAAACTATAATTTTTGAAAACAGGTTTTTCCAAACCATCAAATCTATCTATCTATCTGTCTGTCTGTCTGTCTGTCTGTCTGTCTGTCTGTCTGTCTGTCTAACTATCATCTATGTATCATCTATCTTGATACTACTGACCAGAAAGGAAAAAGAAAGTTCAATGTGACCAAATCTTCACAAGGAAAATGTGCCAGTACACACAACCTGTGTCTGGCATGTGCATTCTTAAAAAACAAAACAAAACAAAAAAAGATTTATGTACATAGTATTCTGCCTGCATGTATGCTTGCACACCAGAAAAGGGCACCAGATCTCATTATAGATGGCTGCGAGCCACCATGTGGTTGCTGGGAATTGAACTCAGGACCTCTGGAAGAACAGCCAGTGCTCTTAACCTGTGAGCCATCTCTCCAGTCTTATTCAATACATTCTTATTATTATGGTTTTTATTAAATGAAATTTGCATAAGCATCAGTTTTGTGACATTTAATATGTTTACATTTCTATGTGGTTCC
Organism: Montemys delectorum; assembly: GCA_019843815.1. NCBI lineage: Eukaryota > Metazoa > Chordata > Mammalia > Rodentia > Muridae > Montemys > Montemys delectorum. Next base: position 16,523 of record JADRCD010160741.1, read on the forward strand.
AAAACAATACTTTTTTAAAAATTATTACATCTTATTTATATCTATTTAGAGAGATAAGGACAGAGAGAAAGGGACATGAGAAAGAGAGAGAGAGAGAGAGAGAGAGAGAGAGAGAGAGAGAGAGAGAGA
>JADRCD010160750.1:0-12963 GCA_019843815.1 Montemys delectorum
TGGGAGCCTTGGGGGGTTGTGGTGTTCTGGTCGCTTCACACAGCGGATCTCCTACTTCTTAGAGTTCTTCGATCCTAAGTACTTGGGGCTCTATCTGTGTTCCAGGATACCCTCGGGCAGACCCCGTGTTGTAACTCATAACACACACCCAACCTTACAACCTCTACAAGTGTAATCCACCAGGATTCTGTGCTGTGGAACGGGGCTGGACCAGAACCCCCCATGGCTCCCAGCCACATCAGATGAAATGGACTTTTACTTTCATTTCATGCTAGTGACTCTTACATCCAAAGAGCTCATGAAACTGGCAACTGGGGAGTGCAGATCCCCACAGACTTCCACGTACCATGGCCTGGGCCTTTCTAGCCCTTGTCCGGGACTTCTTAAACCTCCGCATCCCCTCTGCTGAGTCCTCTTCCTTTTCTGTAAAGGAGGAAAAGAGTGGGAAGAGACTCCTGTGGCCAACACAGGCAGCGGCCACTTTACTCTTGTCACTCACAGCAAAACTGCCACAATGACAAGCATACTGTTTTGGGGCACAAAGGCCCTGGATCTCCTCAAGGACACTGAGGTGGATGTTGACACCCCATTCAGGGCACCAGTTGCCAGGCTCAGGGTAGCAGGTGGAGAGCTCCGACAAAAGGCTATGGGAAGTTACCTTGTGGCTGGGAGCAACGAATGGGGAAGGCCTTCCTAAGCCGACGACAAAGCGCATGCACCTCCGCCTGCCCTGTGAGGAACACCAGGATGCCGCCTGCAGAGAGAACCAAGCCAGTTCTAACAGTCTTATCCTTGCAGGCATCTGCTGAGAACCTGGGAGAGTCAGGAGCTAGGACCCAGGGAAACATGTTCTGGGTGGGTGGAAGCCAGAAGAGTGGGGAAGGCACTAACGGCAAACCCAACAGGGCTTGCTGCTCCTGTTCTCTAAAGACCAGAGGCCATCCATGCTTGCCCTTTTCAAGAGGATGCTTCAACATGCTACCTCTGCCTTAGATATGAGAGGCACTTGGGCTTAGGCTCAGGAAGCCGCCAGGCCACTATGGTTTGACTGTTCCCTGTGCTGTCAGAGGGATAAAGCAAACCCAGGTCCTCAGCGAGGGAGGGATGGGCCAGTCCCATCAGGCCTCACCTGAAGGCAGCATCCGGTGGATCTTGCAGACCTTCCTGAAGCATTCACCGCTGTAGTCATCCAGTGGGGTCCGCTTGTTGAAGTGTACTGTCACAGGGAACTGCCTAGACTCAACCTGGGACGGGTTCGCAAAGGTGTGGGAATGCCACAGCCCCACAGTCTCTCTGACTTCGGAAGGTCAGGTGGAAGCTGGTTAGGGGGATTATCCAAAACTTACCTTGATGACCGGGGGAGGGGTGGTGAAGAGCCGCTGGTTCTGGGTGAAGTCCTCTACCCGAAGCGTGGCAGACATGATGAGCAGCTTGAGGGGCAGGCGCCTCTGTGGAAGATAGTCTGGTGACTCAGGCACAGCACAGAGACAGTCAGTGTGCATGAAGTATGTACCACTCAGCTCCGTGGTTACATAGAGCCAGCAAATGCAGTCCTCATGTTGCCCCCAGGGGAAATGAAACCCAGCCATGGAGAGCCTTTCCACTTGGGTTCTGCAGGTTGGCACAGGCCAGAGCCCTGACCATGAAGTCAGTGAAAGGGGCCATGGTAGGGTTCCACCTTCGTGAGATAGCCAAATGAAGGATGCGGTCGGCACTGAGATTGGGGTCGGCTCAGCTTACGACCTCCAGCCCACAATCCTGAATTGGCCTGCCTGCTACCTTGACCAAGGGTGGCTCCAGGAGGGTAGGACTGGCATACCATCCTTTCTTGGTCACTGTCCATCCCTAGTGCCTTCAATGTGGCTGGGCACATGGCACCCCCAAAACACCCATCTCTCCACTGAGCTGTCTGTTGAGGGACAGAACAGGACTGCTCATCAAGGTCCCTTCAGATAGCATGCCCCCAAAGCTGGTCCCTCACATCCACTGTGTGAGCACAGAGCTGGAAAGAGGAGCAGACTTGGGGAGAGAGGAGTAGGCCTGGGGAGGAGAGGGCTCAACCCAGCAGCCTATGACCCTGCAGAGCCCGATGGTTACCACTTAGCTGGCTCCAACAAGGCCTGCCCAGTTTTAGTTTTCTACCCGAGCCTCTTGGATGAGGAGAGATCATTTACTATGCATGACACTGTGGACCAAGGCCCGTGAGTTAACAGGGACAGCACAGAATGGTACTGCCTAGCACTGGCAATGACTCACGCCTAGGGAGCCTGTGTCCTCTGGTAAACCTCCCAGCTCAAGCCTCTGACAACGTGATTTTGGTCTGCCCTCCCTGCGTACTTCCCGTACCCACACACCTTGGCCCGGAGAGCCACAATGCGGGACAGGAGGCCTAGAAGGATGTCTGTGTAGACGCTCCGCTCGTGGGCTTCGTCAATGATCACCACCTTGTATTTCAGCAGCAGGAAGTCCTGTGAGGGAGGGAGAGTTACGCCAGAGTGCCACGAAGCCCGGACCACCACAGGCACTGAACCAGACTGCTTCCACTCCCTTGGCAGCTCCTAGAAGCCCAGCAAGTGCATGGTAGAAGCAGCAGGGCAGCCTGACTGCCTGCAGCTACTGTGCATGGCCAGGAGCCAGGCTGCTATCGCATGCTGCAAGCTTTCTTTATTCTTTTTTTTTAAAAAAAAAGAAAAAAAAACCTCCTGTCTGGTCTCCCTTACTTTCTTTTGATAGTGTCTCATTTATCCCAGGCTAGCTTTGAACTATGTGACCAAGAATGATCTTGAACTTCCTTTTTTTTTTCTTTTCAAAGATTTATTTTAGGGCTGGGCGTCGGTGGCGCACGCTTTTAATCCCACACTTGGAGGGGCAGAGGCAGGCGGATTTCTGAGTTCAAAGCCAGTCTGGTCTACAGAGTGAGTTCCAGGACTGCCAGGACTATATAGAGAAACCCTGTCTTGAAAAACTAAAAAAAAAGAAAAAAAAATTTATTTTATTCATTTCATGTATATGAGCACACTGTACCTGTACAGATGGTTGTGAGCCATCATGTGGTTGCTGGGATTTGAATTCAGGACCTTCAAAAGAGCAGTCAGTGCTCTTAATCACTGAGCCATCTCTCCAGCCCTGTCTTGAACTTCTTGTTTTCCTGACCCCACCTCCTAAGTGCTTGGATGACAAGCAGATCTTTTGTTTTGTTCTGTTCTGTTTTGGGGTGTGTGTATGCGTGTGTGGCAGTGCTAGGACTGGATCCCAGGGCTTCAGGCACGCTAGGAGAACTCCCTACCAACTGAGCCACTTCCCCAGTCCCTCTAGAAAAAAGGGACATGCAAAGCAACCTTGCTTACTCACCCATGGCTTCTCTGCTCACACTGACCCTGTGCCCTCCATCACTGACAATGTCTGCTTTAGGATTCTATGAGGCACCACCATACTGATCAAGTAACCGAGGTTCCAAGAATGGACATGCTCAACACCACCCGTGACAGGCCCACTGGTGATCACAACCAAGGTGACACTCTACTCTCCACCCAACCGTGTCCTGTACGAGACTTGGACGGGTAACCGACCTTCTGGATCTCTTTGAGCAGTACACCATCCGTCATGAACTTGATCCTGGTTTCTTCTGTCACATTCCCTTCGTATCGGATCTGGTAGGAGACAACTCTATAGGGAGAAGAGTCACCTCAGGGCTAATGATATCTCCAGAGCTATAGGTGGCTGGGGCTCTGCTTATATGGTCCCTTCAAGGGAGACAGGGGAGGACCCTCCCAGCAGGGCTGGTCCCCAGTGCTGACCTCTGGGGCGGAGGACAGAGAGAAGCTCCAGATTAAGGAACCACATCACCAGGCACACTGCAGATCTTGGACAGAGCATGGCTGAGCTCACTGGGAGACAAGCAGGTCTTTACTTCCAGAGCCATATACTGACAATACGGTAGAGATGCTACATGGTTGGGCACATGTGACAGCTACTGACACCCTCAGGTACGTGCCCAGGGCTCATATCTCTCTATTTGTGGACATATACATATTTTACAATTAAAAAGCTAAAAATTTAAGGCTGGTGGGGAGGAGCTTGTAGCAGAGTGGCTGCCTAGTACATTCGAAGCCCTGAGTTCCATTCCCAGCACCACAGTGTAAAAAAGTGTAGCCCGGGCAGAGGGTTTCAGGATTGGAATTCTGTGTTTACATGCCTTACACCACTGACTCACTAGCAGGCTGCCACTTGCTTCTAGCCTAGCTCCTATACAGGCACAGTGTCCTTCAGCAAGCACTGGGTGCCTGGATGGTTCCTTCCCTGGCTCAGCAGGTTAAGAGGTTTCTTCTGGGCCATCCCTGGGAGTGAGGCAAAATGACTCCCACCCGCACCCTCCTCCCTGCAAGCCTGCAGAGTCTCCCCTAAAGCCCCAGGAATTGGGGCCTCACCGATGTGACAGGTTCATCTCCTTGGCCACCCGCTGGGACATGGCCACTGCAGCCACTCGGCGGGGTTCTGTGACACCGATGATGCTGTCCTCACTGGGGAAGGAGACACATTAGCCATGACTGTCTGTCCCGGAGTCACCTACGTACACTTCAACGTCACTAGTCACTGAGGGCGAAACCCAGAGGAGAGGGTACAAACAGCGCTTGCCCAGTGTCAGTACAGTATAGCCACACAACAGCCAGGGGGCAGCCCACACTGCACAGCACTGATGGGGACCTAGCACAACTTGGTATTCAGCTGGGACACATCTCCAAGAGATACTATTAAAATGAGGAAATTTCTTCGGGGGCGGGGAGTGGGTTCTGAGCTGCATGTCATTCCTGAATAGACTAAGTACATGAACTGGTAAATCCAGAGAAAGCCTGAGCTCAGACGACAGGGACGGGGGGGGGGGGGGGGGGGGGGGGGGGGGGGGGGAGGGGTTAGAGAAGGGAATACTAGAATTCTGCATCACCCCGCACTCTTCTGCCAAATGAATTTAATTCATGGTGAACTAAGGTGGATGTTGGGATACAGAAGGTCATACTGAGTGCCCAGAACGGGGCGACACTAGGAAACACATTACTCCATGTGCCTGGCACTGTGGTGCTTTTGTCATTGAGCCCATGGGACCACTGAGTTTAGTGTCACCCCCCCATCTCTCAGATTACAGTACACTAGGAGAGGCTGGAAACTTGTCTGAAGTCACACAGCGCACACAGCAGAGCCAGGACTGGGGTTGCCGGAGCTCAGGCCTCATAGGACTTTTGGAACCTGAGTGCTCGGTGTCGCCAGGGAGTAGAGGGACACCCCGGGCCCAGCCCCTACCTGCTGTAGCCTGCTTCATAGAGAAACTGGGGCACCTGTGTCGTCTTCCCACTGCCGGTCTCGCCACACACAAGGACAATGGGGTGCTCAGCCACCGCCTCCATGATGGCCTGCTCTTCAGCGAGGATCGGGAGCTTGAGCCGCTCCTCCTGTGGGAGAAGTTAGTACCAGAGGGGCGGGCCGCAGAGAGCAGGTGAGGAGGTGCCCCACTCACAAGGGGCCATGCACACTGTCTAAAGCGCAGAGCCAGGAGGTAGCCTGGTAGTTAAGGGCACTGGCTGCTCTTGCAGAGGACTTGGGATTGATTTCCAGTAGCCACATGGCAGCTTACAACCACCTAAAGTCCAGTTCCAACAGAACTGATGCCTTCATCTGACCTCTGCGGGGATGCGTGTGGTGTACAGGCATGCAGACCACCCAAATGTATACAACCATGTCCCCGCTCCTAGAGGTGGACACCGAGGTTCCTTTCCACCAAGAGGTCCCACTCACTTGTCTCTTTAAGCGCTGCGAGAACAAACCTGCATTTCAGGGGTGCGGTTCACGGGGATGAACACAGCAGGCTTGGCCAGGGGCGGAGGTGGGGCAGCGGCTGGTGTTTTGGGAGGTGCGGAGGTCTCAGGTGGAGGGGGCCGTGGGGTGGGTGCAGGGCTCTTGGTCCCAGAAGGAGCTGGTGGCAGATGCACTGGGTCTGTCCCTTTGCTGCTCCTGGGTTGGTCAGCTGTGGCTTCCTCAGGCTCTGAGTCCTCTGAAGAGTCTTCCTCCGTGGATGATGACCTGTGGCGCTTCCGGTGGGCCCCACCAAGGCTACTGACTTTCTCTTGGCTCCAGGCAGCAGGCTGGTCAGACTTCCTCCTGGGAGAGCAGAGACTTGAGGCAGGGACATTAAGACACCTGACATAGTTGGGGGGGGGGGCCTCTCGCCTGAGGCCATACCACGTGTATCTCAGGACTTCTGCACTGGCTGTTCCTACCCCAAGACATAACTAACAGAAGTGCCCTGAACAGAGAAGCTGTGTGTATGTATATGTGTGTGTGTGTGTGTGTGTGCGCGTGTGTGTATGCATGCACGTGCACTTGTGTGCACACACATATATGCACGTGGGCTGGGCTGGAGTGTGATGCCCTGCAGGCATGTCAGCCTGGGGTGGCCCCACAGTTTCAATGGGAAAGCCCAGGTAGGAAGTGGGTTTTCAACGTGAAGCCAGTGAATGCCTGATGTCACACAGAACAGCAAGAGGTGGTTTCATGTCGAGTGGGGCCTTTGAGGTGCAAAATCAAGGTCATGACTGAGGAACTGACCTACTTGTAACATATCAGATGCCAGGCAGGTGCACAGCTAGAGGAGTATTCTGTATGGATAACCCCTCCCTGCCTCCTCGTCCCTCCCCTTGCAAGACAACATGAGAGAGATATAAGGCCGCTCAGGCTATGTGACTCACTCTTTGATATGATACATGCGGTCCCCGGTGCCTAGTTTGGCTGTCGTGTAGAAGAGACCCATTTCGGCCTCCGACACTTGGACTTCACTCAGTTTCTGCAGCAGTTCAGCACGCTGGGGAAGGTATGAGAGCATTGGCTACCAGGCAGCTACTGACTGACTGCCGACCAGGTCCCAGGCCTTCTCCTGGGGAGGCTAGGCTTTCGGGGGATCTTAGCCTAGTTAATACTAGACTTTGTATTGTAGAGCAAGAAGATGTCACCCAGTAGCTATGAGGTGTTCTGAACACGGAGGCTAGCTCTTTCTTCGCCATTAACAGAACCCAGCGTCACGGGCCACAGCTCTGTAGCACCGTGCGCTATAACCGCTGGCTGTCCCAAGGCACAGCAACCAGACTGAATAAAGCACGGGACCCACTGCTGTCCTCAGGACAGATGTGCTTCTCATTTGGCCAGTCTCTAGACTACTCCACCCGGCCATGTGATTTCTTTCATCCCCCGTGAGCCAAGGCAGTTTTGGCTTCGGCGGTTTTGGCACGTATGTTTATATACACGCCACTTTGTGCACATGATTTTAAAATCAGGCCAGCATACTCAGAGACTCCCTCTGATGCTGCGGGTAGCTCATGGCTACTGTGTCACTGGATAGACACAAAACACTTGCCTCCTTTCAGGAAGTTCTACTAGACAACCTTGCTGCAGAGGTAACAAGGAGGGATGGACTCCCCTCCAGCCCCCGGATCTGGAGAGCTAGTACAGACCAGCCACAGTGAGGCATACCTGGCTCTTCTTTTCCTTCTGTTCTAAGACCTTCTGCAGCACCTTCCTCTCCTTCTTCGTCAGGGGCTTCCTCACTTTCTTTGGTGGGGGCGGTGCCTTGGCCTTCTTCTTCCTCTTTCCCGGCAGCACCAGTGCGTTGCTTGCATCGACTCCTTTTAGCACATCCTTGTCTGACAAGACAGCCAAGGTCTCACCAGGGTGCAAAAGGTTACAAGGTGTCCTCCATGCTTACTCATGACAAATATCAAACGAGGTCACACCATCTCCTGCAGGTGGCCCAGGTTACCTGTCAATCTGAGTGCTGAACAAGGGTCCGTGTGCCATAACTGTTAGCATTAGCAAGCTATGACATTCCTGAGGGGCTGGGGGGGGGATGCAGTTCAGGTGGGAGGGAACCTGGCTACCATGCTGAGAGCCCTGGGTTCCAACCCCAGCACTACATAAAACCAAGTATGGCAGTTCAGGACAGTAATCATTTGAGAGGAAACAGCGAGAGGACCAGAGGTTCAGTCACCCCTGACTACACAGGCCAGCCTGGGATACACGGAACCCCGAGGAGTGCTCAGAAGCAGGCTACTGAGCTGTGGGCTGTGCCAGAGGGTGTCATGATTCCACTGAGAAAAAGTTAAGTTCCATTTTATAGATATAAAAACCAAGGCAGATGGATGTTAAGTGACGTGCCCCAAATCCAAGTCTCAGGAGCTAGGACGACATACTTGATTCTACTGGATCACTTTAGCTCTACACCACCTCCCAAACCAGCCTGATCCTGACCATGCCTTCTATTATTCCAATCAATACGTTTCCTCCCTTCAGGACCCCAGGGAGCATCTGGGATGGAGGGTAAGTCCTTTTCACAAGCTCTGGGTCAGCATCCTCCTCCCAGCTCTCCTCTACTCCTCTTTTCAGTGAGTCAAAACTTATATAAGTGCCATCTATACACAACAGTGTTTATCTCCTGAACCTGCCTGTCTTGAGTAGCTGAGTCAATAGCTTCTAGCTTTCCTTCGAACATCTGCAGGGCCTCAAGTACTCACACCCAACATCTGCCTTCTCCAGCAACCTGACCAATGCCCATGCTCGTCATCTTTGTGCTTACGCACAGGCTGTCAGTCGGTTGGCAACTCCAGCCAGCTCTTCTTTGGAATACACCAGAATCCAAACACTGGTCTAAGCATCAACTCCAGCCTCCCACTCCATCATCCTTCAACCTATAATGTTTTCCTTAATGGTCCAACCAATATGCCATGGTTACACATTACCTTTCATCTGTCCCTTGTGTGTTAAGTCTTCCATAGCTCCTTACTTCCTCTTTTAGAAGCTGGGGATGGAGGCAATGTCCTGCTTTCTAGCCCTAAGCTGGCCTGGTACATTCTACATAGCCCAGCTGGCCTCTGATGCACATCACTCTCTAGAGCTAGGTTTACAAGTCTATCTGTCACCAGGCGGTGGTGGCGCATGTCTTCAATCCCAGCACTTGGGAGGCAGAGGCAGGTGGATTTCTGAGTTCAAGATCAGCCTGGTCTACAGGGTGAGTTCCAGGACAGTCAGGGCTACACAGAGAAACCCTGTCTCAAAAAAAAAAAAACAAACAAACAAAAAAAAAACCCAAGTCTATCTGTCTCTCTCATATACACAGCCTTTTTGTTTGTTAAGACAGGGTCTCACTCTGTAACCCAGGTTGACCTCAAACTTGTGGAGATCCTCCTACCGCAACCTCCTAAGTGCTGGGGTTACCGGAATGAACTACCATATTCTGCCTTTTTAAAGTCCCAATCATCTATACAACCCACAAATTCCGATGTCCCCTAGTCCTTGGGTTTCCCCTCTCATCTCCACCCAGGTCTCCTGAAGGTTTTGACATTTTACTATCCATGGGAGGCCTTCCCCAGCACACCACTCTCTCCCATCTTCGGCTCTCTCTCTCTAGCACCTATCCGAGTGCCTGCCATAGTCTACACATTTTATCGTTTCTCTGTGCTTGTCTGCTCCGGGTAAGCAGGCATGCCTGGAGTTGACAGGGTTTTCCATCTCCGATTCTGCTGTCACTACTCCCAAAGACCAGAACGGCGTCTCTGGTGCACACAGGCGCCCCAGCACCCAAACATTGCAATCAGCCTGGCGCACAGCTCACCGGCCTGGTCTGAAACACACATGTACGGGTCTCTGGGAAGGAGATGATTATGATAGGCCTGGGAATGGATGCAAAGAACTAATCCGCGCGCCATACTCCGGACACTACCCCCACGCCGCGGTAGAGAGGCTGTCACGCCCCCTGTTCGGGTCTTGTGGAACCCGGCTCCCACTCCAGCGACCATCCCGGTCCCAGGCTTCTCACCCTCCAGCTCCAGCCGCACGGGAGGCGCTTCAGGGCCCTTGGCGGGCTGGGGCTCCGCCTGCAGCCGCCCCTTCACGTTGTAGCGGCGTCGCAGCTTCCCCATGGCGCCTTCGTCAAGCGCGTGGCTCCCTCTGCCAAGCTCTCCGGGAACCTGAACCAAGCAGTGAGACTTCCGGGTAGCGCCTGCGCAAGAGCAGCACCTCAGCAGCTGAGGGCGGAGCTAGAGGCCCGACCGGCCGGAAAAGGAGGTCGTAGCGGAAGAGGCGGGCGTACTCTGTCTGTGGGCGGTCCCTATGTAAATAAGGGGGCCGGGCCTAGACGTGCCTAAGGAGCCCGAGTGTGTGATCAAGCTGTCCTGCCAAATATTGTCTGAGGACATTTGAATTGTATAATAATATTAATTTGGGACTGAAGAGATGGCTCAGCCATTAAGAGAAGTGGCACAGCCGTTCCAGCTATCTCCTGGCCTGCGTGGTAACTGCGCTAATGTGTATACTCAAATACATACGTTAAAAAGTACAGACAGGGAGCTGGAGAGATGGCTCAGTGGTTAAGAGCACTGACTGCTCTTCTGAAGGTCCTAAGTTCAAATCCCAGCAACCACATGGTGGCTCACAGGCATCCCTAATGAGATCTGACTGATGAAAACAGCTACAGTGTACTTACATATAATAAATAAATAAACCTTTAAAAAAAAAAAAAAAAAAGTACAGACAGACCGGACGGTGGTGGCGCATGCCTTTAATCCAAGCATTCAGTTCCAGGACAGCTCAGGGCTATACAGAGAAACCCTGTTTGTCTCGAAAAATCAAAGGGGGAGACAAAAAGTACAAACGCACTCACGTAAAAATAAATCACCATCACTCAGAAAGCAGAGGTAAGGAGATCTCTGTGAGTTTGTAAGGAGATCTCTGTGAGTTTGCAACCAGCCTGATAATGTATATTTCCAGAGCTACATAGTAAGACCTGCTAGACACCTTTAATCCCAGCACTCAGGAGGCAGGGGCAGGCAAATCTCTGAGTTCAAAGCTAGCCTGGTTTACAGGACAGCCAGGGCTACACAAGAGAAACCAAAAAGCAAAAATAAATAATAAATAATAAATAAATAATAGGGGGCTGGAGAGATGGTTTAGGAGTTTAGAGCAGAGGATCCAGCTACAGTTCCCAGCCCCCACAGTGGCTCACAACCATTCCTAACCTCCTTCTGACTTTGAGAGCACTAGATGCACATATAGTTTATGTAATAAATCACCATGGCATGTGGGCAAAACACTCACACATAGATTAAAAATAAAATATATCTTTAGTATTAATTTGACTAAAATTATAAGCTATAACCTCAATAACAAACGTCTTCTCTGTTCATCTGTGTTTTCTGATATCCCCACATCAGGTGGATTAGTTCCACAGAAAAAAATGTAAAATATTTCCACAGCAGGAACAGAGAATGTAAAAAGAAGACATCTTAAATGGTTTAAAACTCACTCTGTCACTTGATCTGAGGCACACTCGGAAGCATTTCTGAACCCTGTAATTACCTTGCAAATAGAATAGTTATATTGTACCACATTTTCTTCTGTTTAAGAATTAATCTGAAGAGGGTGTGGCGGCACACTGAAATTCCTGATCTTGGAAGGTGGAAGCAGAAAGATAAGAAGTTCAAAGGTGGCCTTGTCACTAAAGGGCAGCATGGCTTACCTGGAACCCTATCTCAAAAAGGAAGGAAAAGAAAAAAGAAGTTAAAAAAAGGGGGGGGGGGAGAACAAGTTTAGGTTATATAACAAAACCCTGTCTTTGAGAAAAAAATTACAGGGTCCAGTAAGATGGCTTAGCAGGTAATGACAATTGATTCCTAAACCATGAATTTGATCATGGATCTCACACACACACACACACACACACACACACACATTCACTCACACATACACACACACACAGGCACATACACACAAATACATACACACAGACACACACACACAGAAACACACACACATGCACAGGCACACACAGGCACACACACACAAATACACACAGACACACACACAGGCACACACACACAAATACACACAGACACACACACAGGCACACACACATATAGACACACATGCACAGGCACACATAGACACACACACACACACGCACAGGCACACACACAAATATATACACAGGCACACACACAGACACACACGCACAGGCACACACACACACACAAATAATAATGATAATAAAATAATCTTTTGGATGGGCCCTCTCTTCCTGGCTGTCCTGGAACTCGCTCTGTAAAGCAGACCGTGCTTCCCAAACTCTGGGATTAAAGTTGTGCACCATCTTAGCAGATAAAGGGACTTTCCACAAAGCCTGATGACCTGAGTTCAATCCCCAAAACCCATAGAAGCTCTAGAACCGACTCCTTAAAACCAGCTCCTCCACCGTAGCACATACAAATCGTGGCATACACACATTCAAATAAGTGTAATAAAATAGCACATAGAGAATAAACCTCCCAGACACTAAGAAAAGAGGCGCACACATTGTCATGGACGTATTTCATAAGAGTGAACAGAAAAGGGGTCCGGAGAAGTGGCTAAGCAGTTCAGAACCCACGCTGCTCTTGCAGAGGACCAGAGTTCAGTTCCCAGCACCTACGGTGGGTAGATCACAGCTGCCTGAGACTCTAGTTCCAGGGCATCCAGTGCCTGTGGCCTCTAAGGGTATCTGCAATTGAGTATACATACCCACTCACAGATATAAATATAATTAAAAAAAATCTTACTGGGGGTGGTGGTGCACCTTTTAACTCCAGTACTTCAAGGAGGGGGATATGGAGGCAGGCAGACAGGAGTTTGAGGCCAGCCTGTCTACATTGTTTTGGATCAGCCAGAACTACATACTTGAGACCATTTTTAATTGTGTTAATATCTCTCTTTAAAATACTTTGATCATCTTGGGAACATGGTTTCAGTATGTAGCTCAGGTTGGCCTGCTACTCACAGAGATCTGCCTGCCTGTTTCCCAGTGCTGGGGTTAAAAGGTGTTTGCTGCTGAGCAGTGGTGATGCACACCTTTAATCCCAGCACTTGGGAGGCAGAGGCAGGCAGATTTCTGAGTTC
>JADRCD010160760.1:0-13621 GCA_019843815.1 Montemys delectorum
AGGAGGATATTGTTCAAAGAAATAAATGAAAAATTAAAAAAAGGTTTAAAGTTCTAATCACTTCAGATTTTAATTAAGAGGACAACATAAACTCTTTTCAGTACGCAGCATGGCCACAGGGAAAGGCGCTTTAACCTGGCGCTGTATGGACAATGTGAAACACAAACCAAAGGAGAAACAAGCAAACTCCCCGTCTATGGAGGGAGGCCCAGCCCAAGGAGGAAAATGACCAACAGAGAGAAAAAGAAAGAAGGTAAGTCCCCAAAAGTCCCCTTCTGGTTAGCCACAGCACTCCTTGACAGCTCATTACTCTGCACCAAAGATGCTGGATTTGACAATCATAAGACTAAATGAAATTGACTAGAATCTTAACTTTTGATATGGTGTCATGTTCTGCCACAAACCCCACCTAGGCACAGGTCTAGCCCTACCATCACGTGTGGCTGAGGACTCAGAGGTTTGAGTCCTGGCCTCATCACTGGCTGACAACTTACTTTCTTGGTGTTTCTTCACCTGTGAATGGCACCTATTTCTAAGGCCATTGTGAAGACTAGGTATGAAAATGTCTGCAAACTGCTGAGGGGGATGCTTGAGGCCCTAAAGAACCAATTTTCACATTAGCAAATTATGTTTTCTAATTTCTGAATGGTCTAGTGGGCTCAGAACCCCTTCTATATTTAGTCTTTCTGGTAACCAACAGCCTACTAATGTGGGCAGAAAAAGCGAAGTTAAGCACAAACTGACGCCAGGTAAACCACAGTGATAGACCAGGGTTACAGAGCGGATGGGAGAGAAGATCTAAGGCGCAGCCTGTGCTGGGCATTGCTAGGTGGCTTCTAGCATGCCCTGGAACCATGCTGTCCCTCTCTAGAGCATAGCCAATACCACAGGACCTGGAAGCTGCTTTTCCTCTCTCCTACTTCAGTGACTTCAGTGTGAAGTGCAGACATTAGCAGTACCGCCCTCTGGGGTCTGTGAGCAGGCTGAAATGGGAAGCCTTCAAAGCACTCTGCAGCCCTGGCATGGAAGACACACTCGGGAAATGGTACCTGTGGTTTCCATCACTATTCCTAGTCTCTTCAGATCCCACATTCCAAATGAATGCTATCTATCACTGCCAAGGGACCGTACTGTCTGAGAAGGGCTCAGCTCTTTGAGCAGGTGGGAAGGATTACACTCAGCCCTTTCTCCTCAGTCTGGCTTTCTTTGCTCTGTTCCCCCTATAAGCACCCACTAACTCAAGACTCCTGAAATATAAGTAAACACGGCAGCTGGCCAAGGGCAACAGGAGGATATATATCCTCCTCGTATGTCCACTTAGACAGCTCTGACTACATGAGGTTGCCTACAAGGAACAGTCTTGAAAAGAAACAGGAATCCAAAGAGACATCTTCATGAACTGCAAGGGGATCGATCTCATCTGGACCCCTGGGATTCAGGCTTGGAGACCGGGAAGTGAGACCAATAGAGCAGGAAAAAAAGAGAGGATACCCGAAAAAGCCATAAGGAACCACACTATTTTTATTTATCTAAAATTACATGATACATTTAAATCTGTATGTATGCACACACACATAATTTAAATGAAGTTTACCCTCCTTGGACTGACAATGCTCCCCCCATATGCCATAGATGCAAAAAGCAGACATGAAAAACTCCCTTTTGAGTTGTTTATCGTGAGAGGCCAAAAGACCATCCCTCAAATATAAACTACTGATGCTGTCCCTGACTGTCTCCCAAAGGTTGACCTCAACTCCCTGTTGCCAAGACATCCTGCACTTCGGCCATAGGGCTTCGAGGATGTGACCCTGAGGACGTGTGTTCACAGAAGGTGTTCTGCAAGCTGCCAACGGAAAGAGGCAATCAACAGCCTGCTCAGCTTTGATGCCTATGACCGGCAACAGTGACCCGCACAGCAAGGAATCTGTGAGGTGTAATAGTGGCACTTGTGTCCTAGCAGTTAACTCACAGCCCACTCAAGAGAAGGGAGAGCATGTCTGGTACTAGACACCTGGCTAACTACCTGGGAGTGCTGTGCTCATAGGTGAAACCACTACTGACAAGTCATTAAATTAACTAATTCTTAACTGTATTCTAAATACTTATCCAAAATGCTATTATTCAACTACCGAATCTGGCTCTCTAGGATGGCTGCCCCAGGTTTTCTCCTGACATTTTAAATAACAACAAAACAAAAATGTTTCTCTGATTTTAGACACTAAGGGCTGAGAAACCTAGGACCTCCTGTTCCACACACTCCTATCCTAGAGCTGCCCATCAGCCAAGGCCCAGATCGACACTCCAAGTCATGCTGGTGATGACTACGGCAGGGTCTCAAAGGTCAGACTTACCTTAGGAACAAGATACTGCTGATCAGTGCAGGCCAGGACATAGGCTTCAGCTCGGCCCAACTCACTCTGCGGGAAGTGGGCATTCATCTCGTCTCCATCAAAGTCAGCATTGTAGGCCTTGCAGTTGGCGTAGTGAAGGCGCAGGACTTTCTCTTCAGGCAGAATGTGGGCACGGTGGGCCTGGATGGAGGGTCTGTGCAAGGTGGGCTGTCGGTTCAGGAGGAGGATGTCCCCATTCTTCACATGCCGACACACCTGGGGCAGAATGAAGGGCAGGTGAGTACCTGTGGGAACTTGGAGGGATCACTGATCCCTCCAAGGTTACCACACTTCACCTGGGTGAGCTCTGTACACCTCATGTTCTAGTTAACTAAATAATCTAGAAAAAAGCTCTAGAAACTCTGAGAAGTACTCGCCAGCCCTCTGTTCTTGGCCTTTCACAGCTCTGATCTTGCTTCTAGGCACAGAGGCATAAGAAGCAGACGTGGCCGACCACAGTGCCGTAAGTACTACTTTCAGAATACGAGGCCTTCTAGAGCCCTGGGCTCCTCTCTCAGAGTTAACAGAGAAACAGATAAAATTCCTCAAAGTTAACAGAGCAACAGATAAAATGTCAAGACTTTGAGCTGGGCAGTGGTGGCGCATGCTTTTAATCCCAGCACTCGGGAGGCAGAGGCAGGCGGATCTCTGAGTTGGAGACCAACCTGGTCTACAGAGTGAGTTCCAGGACAGCCAAGGCTAAACAGAGAAACCCTATCTTGAAGGAAAAAAAAAAAAAAATTCCAAGACTGCATGCTTCCACAGATTTGAAAGAACTTGGCCGGCTTGCAAAATCCTCCCAAGGTCACACATGAATTCCACAGCTGAGAATTAGCCCAGCTTCTCCCAGAACAGCCACGACTGGAAGAGAAGGCTTTTGACCCTTAAAAACATACTGTACTTCAAAAAAAGTATAAAAACTAAAAACTGCCATAATGTTGGGGGAAACGGTCTGAAAATATCCCCTGTGACATTAAAAACATTTCCTCTTAGCCTTTCAGAAGGAATAAAGATGTAAGCAAAAAGCCAAGGTAAGCAAAAAGAATGCATGTTTATGCAGCCCAGCTTACAATGGCAAAAAAGTAGAACTATTCTAATTGTCCCACAGAAACGGCAGCAGATGCCAGTGTATACACATCACAGAATGCTACAGTGATTACAGAGGTTAAATTAGATCAATACCAGTCTGAGTATGATGCTAAAAGAATTACCAAAATCAAAATCCCAGGAAGGAGACAGGATGCAACAACTGGAAATCAACTATGTCTCGGGCAGCTGCACACAGGAGAAGGTGTGTGGGCCCTCACTGCTAGGCCTCTGGGGCATGGACTTAAAAGGAAAGGTGGTGAGGTATCTTAACTACCACAGATCTTAGTATCGTTCATATTAAAATACATATTACTTCTGCATAAATATTTTTGTAAACAGTGTCTTGTTGTGTTGTCAAAGTTGGTCTCAAATTTATGATCCTCCTGTCTCTGCCTGCCAGAGATGATTCTGTGGGTAAAGGCACTTTCTTCCAAGCCTGATGCCTGACTTCGATCCCTGGGACCCACATGACAGAAGGAGAGAACCACATGATGGAAGGAGGAGAAAGCTGTCTTCTGATTCCACACACTTGCCTTGGCATGTGTATTCCCCGACTTCCTCCCAAATAAAGAAATGCAGTAAGAAAGCAAAGCAAAACAAATCTGTGTAAGCCATGTGCCCATTGAAGGGAGAAAATCAGAAGATACAAGTTTTAAAGAATAAAAAAAGCACAGGACAAACACTAATCAAACCCAGCCTGTCATGCTCCTTTGACAGAACACCTTTTCCTCAAAGCTGATGTTACAAACCACAAGGACAGTTAAAAAAAAAAAAAAAAACCTGCATGAAGGTAAGGGGCCCCATAGAATATGGATCCTTGGTAATCCTCTCTCCTCCTCGGGTCCCCTCTGTGTCACAGCACTTAAGAAGCAGGAGGAGGGGCTGGGGGAGGCAACAGGAGTTTGTTCTTGTTGTTTTTGTTTGTTTGTTTGTTTTTTGGAGGGGAAACTGGGAAAGGAGAAATTTACATGTAAATAAAAAAAATTTATAAAAAAAAAAAAAAAAAGAAGCAGCAGGAGGAAACAGGTCTTGCAGCCTTCTGTGGCCAAGGTAAGCCTGTCAGCTGGGCTCCAGGCTGTGAAGAGATTTCCCCCTTTCCCCCACAGTCCTTGTCAGTTCTCTCAGCTGGAGCAGGTCAGCAGCCCTAAGAGCAGTCTGTATTTTTGCTTCCTGAGGAATTCCAGCCTTCCTACCGCACAGGCGAGTCCTCCAAGGAGACCTGAGCGTCTGCCCAAGGCACTGGCTGCTCTGTGCGTCACATGGCCCGAGGTTTTCTTTCCTTAGTGTCTCAAGGGAAAAGTTGGCCAGATCTGTGGCCCAGTCCCAAGAGCCCAGGCTGGGCCTAGAATCCATCGTAAGCAAATTCACTGCAGCTGGGAAGAGATGTAGGCCAGTCTGCCAGGCACTCGCCAATCCAAACAGAAATCTGGGAGTGCAGGGCACTCCCCTTGCCAACCCAAACCTAAGGCCTTTCCTTTCTCTTGTCACTAAATAAATATTGTGGTGAAAATTAGTGTGCCCCAGTGCCCGGGTTAGAGTTTGCAGGGGCAGGCATGGGGCCAGAGGCTGCTCAGGCAGCCAGGCAGAGAAACAAGCCTAAGGCCATCCTGACCTTTTTGTTGAGGCTCAGGGGAAAGGGTAGTGGTTAGCCCTGTCACAGAGAAAATGACCTTTCTGCCAACCCTTCTCCCTCTGACCTAACCTGTAAGTTAATTTTTAGTTTCCCTCACATTCACCTCTCCCAGCCCTTCTATTAAAAAATAAATTAGAAGTGCATGCATGTCTAAGTCAAAGTAGCCTATCTGTATATAACATTACTGACATTGTGACATCCTGAGTCCCAGGACCTGATGGAAGGACCACTCGTGTTTCCTGTCTTTGCATGGGAATGGGGAACTCCAACAGAGAGATGGATGCATACACAGGGATGACACCATGTGGTGAGAGAAAGCAGCAGGGATAGGGATGAGGGAGGGAACACATGCTTCTCAGGAGTGGTAAAATACTGTCTGCAGCCTGCCTACCTGTTTTTGTAAATATTTTTGGATGCACATCCATTTGTCTACACTTGTTTTCACACTATATAGTAAGAGCTGTACGATCAATTAAGGCTGAAATAGTTACTCTGACCCTAGGGAAAAGAGAGCTGAACTTGAAGGACCAGCAGGATTCAGCTAGAGTCACAAAGGGGCAGAGAAACAGCATGCACAAACCCCGAAAGGAGGTGGAGCCAGCTGACCAGAGGAGTTGAGAGGTGGATCGGTGGCCTTATAAGTTTGCTAAGGATTTGAGCCCAAGTTGCAAGATAAGGAACTGAGCCTCGATCACTCATCCTCACCACTACTCAGGAAATCTCTTACTGGCTTCATGTGAACTGCCTAGTGCACAACAACTGGGTGCTCTCCCTCAGTGGAGCTCCTATCCCACCCTTTGCCCATCCCCACCTGAGTCCACAGAAGTCATCAGGCCACGTGAAGAAAGCATCCCAACGTGCCTCTGACTTATCTTTGCACCCCGATGACGTCAGACCATTTCTGTTTACTTTTACAATGCCCTAGCTGCTTACTGCTCAGAGGCAGCATGTACAAACTAGACGGGATCTAGGAAGTCATGAACAAACACACAGTTTACTTACAACTTTTGTCCCCTGAGGCTTAGGAGCCCCTGTGGCTGGCGTCAGGAGCTGTTTGGCCACAGCTTCCCGCTGCGTAGCATCCACTGCACTCAGGGCTGTGCGACTGCCATCCTCATTGATGACCATGGAGGCTCCTGGGTGCACATTGGGTCCATTGATGACTGCCTGTCTCAGTTCCTGTACGTTCCAGGGGGTCACTGGCTGGGGGTAAGTCAGTTTTGTGGCAAATACCTAGAAACAAGGATTGCATGTTAAAATTCAGAATGGGCAGACAAAGGTTCCAGGAACACAAAAGCTAACAAAGGCCTTTCTGCAGGCAGAGCAACATGTCTTCTTTCCTCAACTATTTTGCTATGCTTGCTCTCTTAAGGGATTAGTTTTCTTAAATGCACACCCAAAACTTCACCCTTTCCTGCTTGCCAATAAAGTCAGTGTTGCCAAAGGAATAGTCTGGGGCACTTGCTTGAAAGCCACCATGCCCTCCCCATCCCGGCAGGTACCACTGACTGCCCAGCTACTTCCACTGAGCCCAGGCATGGCATCAGAGTGGCGCTTGAGAGAAAATGGATTTGCAATTCTGATCCCTGAGAACATGAAGTGTTCTGTCAACACTAGGCTTGAATCTTGCTCTAAAACAAGTGAGTTCTCTACAGTGAAGTTAAGTTTCTGAATCACTGATGTTTCCTTACTTGACACTTCAACACACACACACACACACACACACACACACACACACACACACACACACACACACACACACGAAGACTCAAGACACCAGAACATTCAAGTTCCAGATCTGTTTGTGGAAGCAGTGTAGAGCCCGGCCGTGCGCCCGCCATGCTCCCGCCATGCTCCCGCCTCCTTCACTTGGAGCTAATGGGCCTGTTTACTGTCTGCCCATCACTTGGCCCACGGCTTTAGGAGGCAGTGCTCTGGTGTGTGGCTCCCTGCCAAGTTTAGCTCAGTCTCATTTTATCTCACCTTCTTGTCCCCATAACACCTCTGGTGCACTGTGGGGAAGGGAAGGAGAGCAGTCTTACTCACTCTGTTTTTCCTAGTCACCCTGTAATAACCCCAGGCCTACATGGCTCTGAGAATTTGGGGTAAGGTGGGGGGGGGGGTGTCAATAGGGTGGAGAGGATTAGAGTTTCTCCTCAGGATACAAGCCATTAGCAAATAAACCCAGATCTTAAAAAGAAAAGATCAGAATGCTATGGAGGTACAAGGCAAGACCTCACTAAAGGTCTCCACCAAAGCTGGGAACACTCCAGGCACTGAGGTCAGAGCCAGGGTGGCTTCTACCTTCTGCCTTTCCTCCCAGAGATTCAAACTTAAGAATATTATGACTGGCTTTTCTCGGTATATAGTTTAGCTTTTGGATGCAAAGATCTCTGGTTCCTGGGAGGCAATGAACACATCCTGTTCTTGACACATCAGGCTCTTGCCCAGGAAGCCAAACTGTGCCCAAGACTCAGAACACTTTAGCTCTGCTCATTACCAGCTCCCCCAAGAGAGGCAGGGTGGCATGTAAGGAAATGAAACTCTGCACAGAGGGAATTAAACCATCTTCGCATTATTGACCTCGAGGCCCATTAAGGAGGAAGTCGGCTAGAAAGTGCTGCTAATGAGCACCAAGGCTTTAACTGGTGGGGAAGTGAGAAAAGGAAGCTGGCTCGCCAAGGAGCGCTAATGGGTGACCAGGCGAGCCACTCTCCCCAGGAACCAGGAGACAGAGGATGATACACACTTGCTGTCTTTCTGAGGACTCTCCACTCTCCGCTGCCAGACACTCAAGTGAGACTGAAATCCCCTGCCCTCTTCTTCTCCCATCATGGACTCAGTTGAACAAGCAAAGTTTAAAGACTGGGTTAAGGTTGGCAAGAATAAGATATAGAAACAGGATGTGGAATGACTTGCCGGGAATTCCCTGGTGCTTTGGGGCAAAAGTCTTCTAGGACGGCAGTACCATTATGTACCTCAAGTTCCTCCCACATGCCAAGCAGTAGAAGCTGTCCTCACTGGAGCCATGCTGATCGACCACTAACTCTGTCCCCAGGCCTCTATGGCATACCTATCTCCCAGCCACCAGGAATAAATGAGGCCTGTGCCCAAACGCATACCATGGGGATTCCAATTTCATTGGTGTTGATGTACATATCTGGGCAGATGACTGAGCGGGCTGCATAGTCAACTCGCTTTCCCATCATGTGCTTCCGGAACAGGCCTTCCTTCTTCTCTAGGATCTATAGAGAGCAAAAAAGTGCCAGAATATTAAATGACTCAATTATGTTTATTATTTTCTTGCTTCTGAACCAGTAAGTATAATGTGCACTTATTTCTAAACATGCAGACGGGAGCTGGGGATATACACCAGTTGTTAGTTGCTCTTTGCTGACCCGCACCAACACGTGTTGGGAATCCAATTCACTGCTCACCTGTCTTATGCCAGGGTACTTTTCCAACATCAATTTGTCCATCTCACTGTCAAACACAATATTGACGTGGCTCTGAAGGCGAATCCAAATGTTGTAAAGTTTATCTGTGAGAGACTGGCCTGGAAGCAAACTTAGAAAGGATCGGTCGATAGCAACTGAGGAATCATTTTCCTGGGAAGATAAATTCAAGGAAATAGGAATTATTGAAGCAAAACTTGTTTACTCAACCTAGCCCTTAATGAAAAAAAAGGGGGGGCAGGGGTACTGGAAAGATAGTTCGACAGTTAATAGCACTGACTGCTCTCCCAGAGGTCTTGAGTTTAATTCCCAGCAGCCACATCTTTGCTCATCTGTAATGGGATCCAATGCCCTCTTCTGGTATGTCTGGAGACAGCTATACCATACACAGATAAATTAAATACATCTTTATATTAAAAAAACAAAAACAAAAACAAAACAAAACAAATAAAGCCCTGGAAGCCAACAGATGAACTGACCCTGTTAGTGTTTATCAGTAGTACATATCAGCCCCACTATGTATGTATCAGCTTGTTTCTTTTAGTAGTAAAATGAACTCAAAATTCATCAGCATTAGTAGCACTGTAGTTATCAGTAATTATCAGCCACTTGAGAAGTAGAGGTAGGAGAGTAAGATCTTGTCTCAAAAATCAAAACTAAACTATGATTTAAAAATAATGCTTAGGTTCCTATTTTAAGTTACTTAATGTCTAGTATACCAAAACTAAGAGAGTCTTGCAGCCCTTCCCCTGGGCACTCTACTTCAGAGTGTTCTACCAGACAACAGTTTCATGTGCAACTGCTACTTTAGTTACAGGTTTAGGAAAATATTAGCCACTGAATTCATAAAAGTGCGGTGGAGGGCTTGCCTAGCTTGCAGGAAACTCTGGCTCCATCTCCAGCAGCACAGAAACTGGATGTGATGGTGCACATAGTAAGCCCAGCACTTGGAAGGTGGCACCAGGGGGTGAGAAGTTTAAGGGCAGCCCTGGTTATACGGTAACCTAAAGGCCAGCATGGGCTACCTGAGACCCTGTCTCCAAATAATAAAAAACAACAAATAATATTACTATTATTTTAATGCACGTAGAATAATTTCTTAAGAAAAAAAATATTTGCCATATAATACTGTATGTCATCAGTTATAACGTCAGTCCCCAAGTGGGTTAGATTAAGTTACTGGCTCATCCTCAAGCTTAAATATTTATCTAATCATGTAAAAATATTTCTGTCCTTAATCCTGTCTCTTCCTCTTATCTACCCAGGGAAGAGAAATACAGAGGTCCTTAGAGCACCACCTACTGGCCCCATCTGGCTACAAATGGCCTAGGAGATAGACTTTTACAGCGTAGTTCACATGAGAGAAAACACTATCAGTGTTAAGGGCAGCCTGGTTCTATGGTAACTTAAAGGCCAGCATGGGCTACATGAGATCCTATCTCCAAATAATAAAAAACAAAAAACTATTATTACTATTATTTGAAGGTTGAAGGCATGAAGATGACACTGTCATAGTGATAATTTGGGTTTGTCCCCCCATAACCAAGGAATAAAGGAATCATCTGAGGGTGCATGTAGGTCTGCAGACAACATTATAGTCCTTTTCACCACCTGCATGATGGCAGAGGCCTGTCTAGTCAAACTCACTGCTTATAGTCACATGATTGCTGTTGAAATGCCAGACAAGAGACCTTGTCCTCTGGCTTCTGGTATGTCCCTAGCCCCTAGGGGACAGCTCCTGGGAGATCACTGCCATGGGAATACAATGATGAACACAAATAGGGAAAAAACAAGAATATGTCTGATTAATTAAAGGGAAATTAGCTGAAGGATCAAGACAGAATTGTCTTTTCCCCCCTAGAGATGGAGCCCTGTTACTATTGACAAAAGCTTGTCTCTACTCTTAAAAGTCACTAAAATAAAATTCTCATTCTACTCATTGGATTTGTTATCCTATGGTCTTCAGTCTTCCATACTGGACCAGGGCCTGCAGATGTTAACTCTTTCTTATTCTGAGGATCTGTTAAAAGCAAATCCACACTGACTCTTCAGTGAAGTTCAGCAGAACCAGACAAAGGATCAAGAAGTCATCCAAAACTAAATGCCCAGAGGACAGTCTGTCACCCTGTGGCACCCCTGGCTTATAGCAAGACCGTCTGAGCAACTGTCATGGAGTCTGAGAGGAGTCTCTCCAAGGCTAGCGAAAACCATTTCTATTTACATCCTGACCACAGTTCAGGGATGGAGTGACCTTGGCAAGTGTTCTGAGTATCCAACTTGGCCCTATGTCCATTACAGAGTTGACATAAGACCTGGAAAGGGCTAAGGAGTGTCAGTGGGGATGGTCTTATTCTAGAAAGTCCCATTCTACATTGTCTTCCTGGCTCCATTGCTAAAGACCTTAATGAGCCTACAAACCCATTCTTAGAGCCTGAGGGAAGATGACTACTTAGACCTTCACTAGCAGCTGGTGGTCCAGAACAGCCTAGGTGTGAAACCTCACCATAAATGACATACACTGTACAGAGATGAGTCCAAGAAATCAAAGTGACTAAAACCACTGGCATGATCACTGAATACTGAACCCAAACCATGCCTAGATTTATCTATAATCAGGCCTGCGCTTGTCCCAACAAGTCATAGGGGTGCTCCCGACCAGGGGTGCTGCCCACTGCAGGTAGCATCTTGCAGCAGCCACAACATCTGTGTCTACACAGAGTTAGAACCATGTGTGTAGCTCTTACCACACCTGTCCTTAACCAAGACACTGTATCCGCATCGAGGCAGCTCTGACCTTGTCTATGGTGAGTTCTGTTATCTCACAGGGCAGTTTCTGTTCTTGGGCCATCAATGCCAGAAGTTTCCGGATCAAAACTGCATCCTTCATGACAGCTTGCAAGTTTACTGTCTGGCCATTAGTGAACATCTGGTCGCCCAGGCGATTGATGGGACGATACCTACAGGGTGACATACAGGCTTCATGAATGTTCTTCAGCCTCTTAACTTATTTACTGAAAGTAACACAGCTCAATCCACTCAAAACATCCATCTACATCTAGGATAGCCAAATAACAGAAAATGCTCAGGCTGCTACCTGCAACCTTGGTTTGACAGCTGTTTGATTTCTCAGTGGCCTAACTCTTCCAGGCCCTCCTACATGACCCTGCTCAATTCTTCAGCCCACCCTTTTCATGCAGAGTAAGTTAAAAGGAGTTACCTGGATGGCGGTACCACTATGAAATCGAGAAAGAACATACTGGGGTTGAAACTCGACTCCAGACCGATATCATCCAATCCCGAAAAAAGATAATTCAGAAAGAATCCTGTGTTGAAATAAAGTAACCAACAATACCATTTAAGCCTATGTATAAAAACATAAAAATGTTACTAAGAAAAAAACCCAAATCAAAACAGGATATAGTATCCTATGCAGAATAAAAAAATACTTCTTATAAAAATGAACCAAACCCGCTGGGGCATATGACAGCTTGTATGCAAGTAGGATAAGATGAGGACTCTGGGGACCAACAGTATTTCAGTAAGGAAATGAGCTAGGAAGGAACAGGAAGTGCTAGTCGCCCTCCTTTCTAGGCGTGGAATCTTACAGGCATAATGAAATGTTTGCTATTTTGGACTCTG
Source organism: Montemys delectorum (assembly GCA_019843815.1). Lineage (NCBI taxonomy): Eukaryota > Metazoa > Chordata > Mammalia > Rodentia > Muridae > Montemys > Montemys delectorum. The sequence goes on from JADRCD010160760.1 coordinate 12,207, forward strand.
GAAAAAAATTAATCAAAATAAAAAAATAATCAAGTCAAATAAAGTTTAATCTTTTAAAAATGAAAGATAATGGAACATCCTTTCTCTATGGGTATGCCAAGAGGGCTCTTCTGCAAACTGAATCAGAGACGCAAGCTGACCTAAGAGTGCTCGGAGGAAATGAACAAAACATGAATAAAGCCTGCCACAGAAAGCACTTCACTAACTTGGTACTTTTCCACTCTGGAACACTGGTGATGCCATGGCTGTCTATGAGCACTTCCTGTGCAGAGACCAGCAGGGTCCGTGCCCAGAGCACTTCCTGTGCAGAGACCAGCAGGGTCCGTGCCCAGAGCACTTCCTGTGCAGAGACTAGCAGAGTCAGTGCCCAGAACACTTCCTGTGCAGAGACCAGCAGGGTCCGTGCCCAGACATCGTCTTAGAAGATGGCTGAGGACTTGAGTTCTCCGCACAGACTACCTTATATATTCAGAAAAGGAAGGGAAGATTTCCCTTTTCGCAGGGAACTGAAATATATAACAGTTCATTCTTTGATTCACAAAAGGAATCCCCATAGAATGTTTACAAGATCTTTCTGGGGGTTCAAGATGGTCTCACTAAGTAGCTTTGGCTTTCTTGGAACTTACTATATATATATATATAGACCATGCCTTGAACTCAGAGATCTGCCTGCCTCTGCCTCCCAAGTGCTGAGACTAAAGGTGTGCACCACCTGCCCAGATAAAACATCCTTTTTAGTGGACATTTGAAATAGATGAGTGACGATAAGCCTTCCAGAATGCATCAGTGCAGCAGTGACTGGGCTTGGCTGCATCCAGTTCTTGGTGGTGGGTGTGACCTACCCTGCTCCTTTATGGCTCTAAGTCAATGTGCCCTGAAGCTTCCCCCAGACCGATAGAGAAATTGCAGGTGAGAGCTACATTAATTAACTTCAGTTAAGGTAGTGAGAAGGTGGGCTAAGGACAGTCAGACAGGCTATTTCTCCAGCACCTTCATTCTTCCAAATGGCGAAAAGATGTTCTTGGGCGCTGCTTGGGGTCAGGTATCCTCGCTTCCCCATCTGAGCCTCGTCAATTCCTGGAGCTGCTGGGACTCCTTCTGGAATGAGATACAGTCATTTCGGTAAACACCAATCTACAAAGCAGCATCTCTTCAACCCACATTTCCACCCACACTCTGATTTCTGGAGGAATGAACGCAACACACCATTATATAAAACCAGAGGGAAGAACACACAAGGGCACTAGTGGGAACCAGCTCATACTAGTACCATAACTATTCTCACTTTTAAATATTCTTTTCTAGGGCTTTGGTTCATGTAAATACTTTACATGCCTTTGAGATTTTGCTAGGCATGGTGGCGCAGGCCTATTACCCCAGGACTTAGGAGGATGAGGCAGAAGGATAATGAGAGA
>JADRCD010160770.1:0-10341 GCA_019843815.1 Montemys delectorum
ATCACTATTAAGTAAATTAGAATAAAACTTAAGCCTAGTCCCGTTTCTCCTAGACACTAACATTTTCCATGTGTTAATATGGTCTTTAGAACAAAACAAAATAAAACAAAACAAAAACGTTCCCTTTGGAACAGTGTTCTACTGCAGCTGAAGAGAAAACCAAGGAAAATATCTATGCCATTGTTATGTTCAAGGAAACTGGTGTGTCTGTAGCACAGAAGTTAAACTACCTGCCCAAGGTCATCCAGAAAACTAAGCAAAGGGAATAGGATATGAAGACAGGTCACTTGGGCTTGATTGAACTACAAATATGGCATAGTATAACGTTACATAACATATATTATTATGTAACAATTGAACACGCCTTTCAGTCCCTTGGAAAATATGCTCAGGAAGCTAAACAGGTATGTCTTAAAATTGTGACAACTACCCTTAGCAGGGGACACTGGCCTTTCTTGTGGAAAATTCCTTGAGCTTTGAGTGGCCCAGACAGCTGGCCCTTTGGAAAGAGACCAGAGCAGAGATCCAAAACAGAGAAAGCCAGGCCTCACTGGTTTGCCCTCATCTGAAGTTCAGAACTCAAGAGTTTCATTCTGTGGGAGGAATGGCTTCAGAGGCACTGACATTGTACTTCTGCAAGCTCATCTATCCATTTATCAACCAAGTACCCGCAGTGACCAAACCTCTTGCCTGCAGCACCCAGACACCCCCTGGAGCTTGATAGCCCTGGCTAGAAACATGGAAGACTATAATGGCTGAAGCCCCAGGGTGCAATCCAACAGCCCTGCTTCTAAGAAAATGAAGCTGCTCTTGCCTTTCATCAGAAGCAAATGAGTGTTCTCAGAACTCTGTGTGTCATGGAAGTAGAAAAAGGCTTCCCCAGCTCAGTGATGAAAGGGAACAGAGAGCTATGACTCAGCTGTACAGCTCTCATAAGCACTGTCAACTGGCAAGTGTCTGCTTCATTGAGGTTGTGAAAGGGTGTACCATGGATTCAGCACAAGGGATGGCTTTACTTTGGCTCTCAGTACTTACTATGTGACCTTGACCTGTACTGTGGTGAAAGTCAATGTGCCTTCCTCACCACCTTGCTACACCCAAGCCTAGCCTGGTGCACAAGTTCACTAAATGCTACCTTTGCCTGTCTGAAGTTGCTTTGGACTCACTTTCTGCAGCATCTCATGGAAAGTAGGCTCTAGTTTGGGGAGGCTGGCATATAAATCAAAGACGATGGGAAAGGGCCACAGTCCTTAGTTAGCAGTAGAAATAATTATGATGGAATAGCAGCAGTCATTATTTATGAATTGCTTGCAACATGCCATATACTATACAAAGTCCTTGACATGAAACATTTGTGCCCCTACCTCACAGGAACATTGGATGAATCAGATAAGGTCCAAAGTAGGGGAATTGTGGATGATAGTATGTATGTAGGTGCTGGAGCCAGACGGAAAATGGCCAAATCCAGTTTCTAGTACTTACCAAGTGATACTGAGAATATTTTTGGCTGAGATTCTATTGAGTGATACATGCAGGGAAGCACAGGAGTAGCTGCTTTCAAGAGGATTTCGTAGGTAATTAAATGACATAGGTCTACAGTGAATCCAGTCTGAGTCCTAACATACTCTTGCATCAATAAAGCCATGTTAGCCAGCCATGTTACTACTGTTACACACTGTCATAGGCCTGGATTAGGTGGAGAGCATCCATACATGGGAAGAATTAATTTGGGGCATTAAGTTGCCTATGGCTGCTGGCATCCTGAGCTAATCTTTTTAAGAGTCAGGAGATAATCCTTAGCATGGCTTTAGAGTTTATGGGCTTAGAGACTGCACTGCCCAGGAATTCAGAAACAATACTTGAAGAGTATTGGAGCCCTTAGGCTCTCATTACCTCTATGGAGATACTTACAGAACATCACAAAAACGTCCTTTTCCTTATCAAAGACGACCACATTGAAGTTCTTCCCCACGAGCTTCTTAACTGGCTCTTGGTCCCAATATTTTGGAATCTCTTCACTGGATTTGTGTTTCTAGGAACCAAATTCAAGAGGTCTAACACTCCCTACTACAGAAAAGAACAAGCAACTGGAATTCCCCACCTCCACTATAAACAATGAAAGGCTTTGTCCTGAAAGACAAACTCTTGAAAGGATTTGCAATGTAGAGATAATCACAAACCCGGTGACAGCTCCACACTGTCTAGAGCAGCCTGGGGTCAGGGTGCTGAGGGCGAGTCAGAGCTCTGGGCTACAATTTATCCACACACAGTTTTTATTAGAATTCTCAGATGACAGTGGGACTCATGCCATTATCTTCTCAATTAGTCTACGCAAAAACAATGGCTTTCCTCATTAATGTGAGAGTCAAGACCAAGGTGTTTCCAGGCCAGTGTCCCCCAAGTTCATTACTACTTTCCCTCTTGGCCTTCTTCAGCTATACTGATCATCAGTTGCCCCCAAAGTCTAAGCCACTTCTGACTGGTACCCTCTGCCCACTACCTGGAAGGCCTTCTCTGAGTTCTGCCCTTCAGAAACAGTTAACTCACATTCATCCTTCAAGATGATCTTCTGAGAAATGCTTTGGGATTTTCCAAATTATATGAGATCCTGCTACCATAAGTTCTTTGAAATGTTCCCCTGTGCTACTTTCAGAACTAACATTCACTTCCTTTTTTCTACTTTTCTGCCATACTAGGTAGTATGCCATAAAGGACTTCTTTTCTTCCCTCATCAAGTATCTGGATGTAGAAAGACCTCAGTAAAGAATTTTCAAATGGATGATGGAAAGAATGAATTTAGCAGCTTAATTCATTCTTAAAGAATTCATTTCTTAAAGAAAATTTTAGAAATCTTAGAATTTATTTTTCTATACTATCACTGACTCCTAGGTCTCTCTTGAGTCTATACTTTCTCTTTTCCATTTCCCTGTGACTGCCCTAGTCTACCTAGCCCATGCTTCTCACATAGATTCCGTCTGAATCTCCTTCAAAACATCACTCTGTCTTTCTTTCTTACAATTAAGGCTCCATTTTTATCATGGAAATCTGGTTTCTCCTGGTATATGGAATGCCAAATCTTTAATATGCTTATGAAGTCATTGCCGTCTGGCTTCTGTCAAACTCTTTAACCTTCTCTTTAGTGATGGATGCTATCCCTCTTCTACCTCATAGCCTCTGGAAATGACTTGAAGGTGCTTTCACTGGAAGTATAAAGGTGGTGGGAAACTAGCCATAGAAGATGAGCTATGATGCAAACAATGAAGAATTAGGAAAAGGTATATCAGACAGAAATCACTGGTCAGGTGGGGGGTGTTTATCTGTGTTCCAGGAGCACAAGAGAACATGTTGGCTTTTGAAGGGTGGAAAAACACCCTGCATCTAACTGGAGGGAAGATAGAGGTTAGGGAGGGTCTCGGGCACATTGTAGATGTGATAACAGAATATGAGGATGCTTCTAGCATGATGACTTCTCTTCCTTTGCTGGTACACGGCTAGAGGGCTGAGCTGAGACAGAAGGTAGAAATGGGACTGGAAGAGAAATTGACCTAAAATTAAAGAGGTAAGCACCTTAGAAAATAAATATACAGAGATGCTAAGACATTTCTTGGTAGAGAAAGGTTTTGTTGGTATGTCCACAAGGTCAGTCAGTCTCTTGGTGAGGTTGCTCTTCACCAACATTACTATAGAAGTAGAATAAAACTTAAGTGGGCTCAGCAGGAGTTGGATTTTTGCCTGGAGGTATGTATGTATGTATGTATGTGTGTGTGTGTGTGTATGTATCTGTATATATATATATATATATATATATATATATATATATATATACACATACATATAATATACAATACAATATATATGGTATATTGTATACCATATATATTATATATATAAACATATATATGTGTGTGTATATATAATATATCTTCTATACCTTCAAGATTTAGAAGAAATGGAACACAGAGAAGATGAGAAAGTTATCAGAGGTAAGGAGAAAAAAAACCATAGAATCAAGTTCATGGAGAATGGCACCCTAGAGACTGAAATAGGATCCAAAGATCAAAGGTTATCGGGGTGAGGCTCTTTAGCAATGTGGTCAGTGGTAAAGTGAGTTAAAAGAAGAGAAGCTTGAAATGAGGCCTTTGGAGGAACTTCTAACTCTGGATTATGAGCCTATGAGCAGGTGGCTGAGATGGTGTGGACAGGCCAGTTCACAGAGAACAGAGAGAAGCAGGTCGGTGTTAGTGTCTAGGAAAGATGGTAAAGCAGACAGCCTGCCCTGAGAAGCCCACAGCATCAGAGAACAGGATATGGCCAGAGGATAGCAACCCAGGATGGAAGGAGGTGGTGTGATTGGTGCTAAAGTTGTGAAAGGATGGTTTGGAAGCATCAGGAAAGACACCAGCTTTTCCATCTGATCTCATGATCATGTAAGTCAGAGAAGAGCTTCCCCCTCCCCCACCCAAAGAAGGCTGTAGAGGAGGCAGGGTACCTATGGAAATAGACAGAAGGGGATAGAGCAGCCAGAGGTAAGCTCCCCATAGATGTTGAATTATCTGAAGGCTCTCCACATACTTCTGTCATCCAAAACATGTTTGGAGGATTCTCTGTTTACTCTCAAAGATGTCTCAGTTTGTAAAATAAACACTATGACGTCAGCAAGAGTGTTTATGGTTAAGTTCCTCAACTTACTCCTTCCAGCATCATGGACTACGCCTCTCCAGCCCACACACACGAAAGCTCTCTGAAGCTCTGAGCCTAACTTCTGGCTGCTACTTGTTCTATCTCCTTCTCTCTTAACCCTAGGTCAAAAGAATCTTCTGAGAAGAGGCTGTAAGGATGAAGTCCTCCTTTAGATGACAAGTCAGCTCTCTAGGACAACTGAACGTCTCCTAGGAATGTTCTTTATGACTCAAGAACTGGCAGCATATCTCCAGTCTCAGAAGAAGCTGCAAGCTGTAGTGATTTATGGGGGGAATGAAGAGACTATGTCACACTGAACCTTGGGGCAGTCTCTGTTTTCTCTTCCTATAGATGAACAAACCCAGTAGGACCATAAAGAGGTACTCAGGCTCTAGTCATCACTTACCTGAGAGCAGGCTTACCTTGGCAGTTTTGCTGAGGAAGCTGTTGCAGAACTTTTTGATGCTTTCAAAGTTTATGTCATCTGTGGGCATTTTATACCTGGCATCTGAGCTTAAGTTCAGGATTTGAACAGACGGGACATTGACTTTTGAGATCTGGAAGTACTCAAAGATGCGTTTGTTTTTAGGTTCATCCGCATTCACAAGGACGAAAAGAATCTGTCAAATCAAGCAAAACTTCTTGTGGCTCTGGACCACTCAAGATCAAAGGAAGGGAACCACTGAGAAGCTAGGAACTAATGAAACTCAAATAGCAAGGACTAAGGAACACCCCCTCAGGTGTTCAGGCAGGCTCACTCCTCTACCCACAAGCAGACAGGCAGACTCCTCAGCCTAGCTTCTATGCTGTGCATAATCCACAGAGCTTCAGGAAACAAGCGAATCCTGAACATGCATTCTCGCTCCATGTCTTGGTTCCCTTGTCTGTAAAATGCTGATCCTGATCATACTTGCTTTAGAGGGTTGTTTTAAGAATGTGTGCAAAGGCCTGGTTTAGTGAATGGCATGTGGAAGAATGTTTTCCACATGTCAATTCAAACTTACTCTATGAAGGAAACCCATAACCTGTTTATTCGTACATTCACAGAATAAATATTCATAAAGTACCAAGTACATATTAAACAGTTTACTGACACTCGTGCTATACGAAGAAGATGGAATCTCTGCTCTGTGGACTTTACATCCTAATGGAGGACATGGATAAGAAACACATTCTGATAATGGCAAGTGAGGGTTAGAAAGCACAACAGAGTGATAGGGCAGAGAAACCATGCAGACGAGGCTAGACATGGGCTCAGAGAAGTGAGCATGCCAGGAGAAAAATCCATTTTATCAAACAGAACAGGGAACATCAGTCCATCAAGTAGAAATGCAATGCAAAGGAAGGAAAGCTCTAGTATCAAAAAGAACATAGAAATTAGAATGTTCTGGAAAGGAAAGGCAAGGGAGACACCAGCATTATGATGGAGAGCATCGTGGGTGATGAAATCAGATGCTGGGAAAGTGAAAGTGGAGATAAGAAGTTCGGTAAGAAGCATGGGTCTAGTTTGATGAGAGTCAAGATGGTATCAAGTGTTGGGGTGGAAATTTACAAATAATTAGTTGCAGAGAATAAGCAAGAATGGAGGAAAGGAGAGGAGTTAGAGGCGTCTATAGACACCTGCTGTCACATACTCTTAGGTCACTCATCCATCCAAAGGTTTGCCCACAAGAGACAATGTGCCAGTCTTCTGGGTTGCTGGGCAGTAGTGGCACATGCCTTTAATCCCAGCACTTGAGAGGCAGAGACAGGCAGATTTCTGAGTTTGAGGCCAGCCTGGTCTACAGAGTGAGTTCCAGGACAGCCAGGGCTATACAGAGAAACCCTGTCTCGAAGAGAGAGAGAAAGAGAGAGAGACAGAGAGAGAGACAGACAGAGACAGAGACAGAGAGAGACAAAGAGAGAGAGAGAAAGAAAGAAAAAATCTATAAAACAAACAAAAACAAAACAAAACAAAACAACAAAACCAACCAAACAGAGCAGACTGCTGTACTATCTTGAACAGATCCAACAAGTACCAGTTATTTCTATACCCCAGATAGTATAGTAGGCGTATCGTGGTAAGGTTAGGTGGGACAATATTGGTCAAACTTTTTACCTATAGCTCAGGAATGACATTTTGGGATGCTCTTTGATTGTAACAACAAGAATTTAGAACTCCATCACCTGATCTATTCCAAAATAAATTCCAGCTACCTTAAAGGATTTAAGCAAAAAAAAAAAAAAAAAAGACAATTGAGGGCCAGCAAGATAGCTCAGCAGGTAAATGCGTCTGCTTCCAAACCTGGCTCCTGGAGTTCAATTCCCAGGACCCACATGGTAGGAAGAGAGAACAGACTCCTGACAGCTGTCCCTGACATCCATACACATACTGTGGGATACATAGTCCCATGTGCACACATACCCACATGCTAATATGAATTTTTTTTTAAAAATTAAACATGGTTAAGTATTGACTCTTATAGCTCATGAGAATTCAAAAGAACCATCAGATCATGGTAAGTCACATTAAATATCTGAAAGTATAACACTGAGAAATGAAATAGATTAATACTTGCAAGAGGTATCTGTTATTGGAAGCATCTTTTGGAAAACTAGTGTGTTTATACTTCAGTGTCTTTACTCTCTGGTTATGTTTCAACATCATCATTTGATTTCAGAATAACTTTAAATGAAAAACAAGACAAAACAAAACCTTTCGTAGTCCAGATGCAGTAAGTTGCTACACATAGGCATAGGCATAAGAAGTGACATTTCATACCCCAGATGTAGCAAGCCATTATACACAGGCATAGGGATAAGAGGTGATTTCTTTCCATTGATGCTGTGGATAGCAGTTACAAGCACTAGGAAATGTACTTTAACTCATTGCTTTGAGTGTGTTTTTTCCACATTAAAGTCAGAGTCTCTGTAGAACATAAACTTGAAAGGAATACCTCTAGCATATTCACTCAGATGAGTTAAAGACTATAGGCTTGGCTCCCCACAAAGGAAGAATGGACAGACTCATCTAACATAAAATAGCAAACATTGTGTAGCATTGATAAGTAAATTGTGAACTATATATGTAGATTATGTGCACATAATTTCTGACAATTTCTGACTTGATTTATAATGAGCAGAAAAGACAACTACTCTCAGAGTCTGCTGCTGCTCTTGTACACCATTAAAGAGCTCTCAAAAATGAGCTGGGCTGCAAACCTTGTTCTGGAATTCCTTTGCGATTTGTCTGTAATGCCGGATTATGGTGCTGTATAGCTCTGAGTTTTTGGAGATAAAGAGCAACATGTGATTCAAGATGTTCAGTTCATAAATCAGGTCCTTATTCTGAAATTGCAAGAGAGACATGTCATTCAGAGTATGCACAAGGGTCCCCGTTGTCCTCCTGGACCCCTTTGGCACTGACCTCAGGGTTTAACTCAATCACAAAACCTGTGAGCTGTTGCTTTATGACTTGATTGAGATGGTCTTTGTTTGTACTGTCATTAATAAGCTCTTGGCGTTTCACGACTTTTCCCTGGAGCCAGAGGAAAGGCATGCTAGATGGCAGTAGCTTTCATAATACATACACCTAACAGATATAAATAGTACAACACCGCCCTACCCCCACCCCCACCCTAGCATGAAAGTAAAACACTGAGGATATTGTCAGGAGTAGTACATAACCCAAGTACTTAATAGATGTGAACATTGAGCAAATCAGTCTGTGTATCGTGATAGGGAATATGACTGATTGTCAGCCCCAGCTACTGTGCTCTGAAATCCATCAAAATACTTGCACTAAAGCTGAACACCATGCCACACTGCCACCAAAAAGTAGCTGAAGGTGTCAGGGATACAAAGGCAAACCCAGAACTGGAAGGTCTAGAACTTCCCTGAGAGGCACCTCCAATCAAATTCCTGTGGTTAAAACCCCATCTATCAGACTTCCTAACTCCAAAGGGTCACACCTTCATTGTGGTCTGATGGCTCTCTGAGTTCCTCACCCCTATGCTTTTTTTTCCTAATGAATGGTTGGCATATCTAATCCTGCTATGTAACCGCTTTCCAGAAGGATTTGGATAAACTTAGGGGTAATGTGATGACTTGCAGTCTGTGAGTAGTCATACTCTCATCCCCACCAGTCCTAACTTGGTACCAACTTCTCCCCTAGACTCTTGAAAGGCTCTACCCACTGACCTCTCCATCTCCCCCCTGCTTCCTTCCAGCCTCTCCCTGCCTCTGACACCAGCCATTCTGATGTTTTTAGAACACAAATTTGATTTTTTTATCTTTATTTTCTTGCTTCAATGTGTTACAGTCCTGAGTTGTCCTCTGAATAAAGTTCCAGTTCTTTGCTGGTCATAGCAGCAGTACCGTAATGCTAATTAGTGACCTCTAGCTGTCCAGCTACTATCCCAAACATGGTGGTTGTGTTAATTCACTTAGCCCAAGGATTTCCAAACAATTGGCGATGTTGGAGGGTGCTAGTATTGGTCTCCCACTTTTCCCCCTTTCTTTTATTTTCTTTTTCTTTCTTTGTTATATTCATATCCCTCACATTTTCCACACGAGGAAATTGTGTCACAGAAAAGTGAAATAACCTATCCAAGATTACTAGGTTAGTAATAGATGGACTCAGGAATTAGTTATCTAGTTAGTTAGTACTAGGATAGAACCCTAAGTTTCACATTTACTGAGCATGTACTTTACCACTGACTCATACCCCAACCCTGGAGCCAGGATTTAAAACTAGTTTAACCATAGTGTTCAATGCTTAGCTGTTTGCCTTATATCTTCCTATAACATTGTATGGACTGAGTAGGCTTTATCTATGCATTTAATTATATGTATATGTGTATGTATGCGTGTGTGTCTGTGTGTGTCTGTGTGTGCATGTATATAACAACTAAAGAAAAAGAGATCATGGATTTGAGAAAGAACAAGAGTACCTGAGAGGGGTTGGACAGAGGAGAGGAAAGGGGTAGATTATGTAATTACAATTTCAAAATAATAATTATTATAATAAAATTTAGTAGATAAATAAAATATACCTCTGCTCATAGGTATAATACAGAATTCAAGTACTTAAAATAAATGTATTTATCATTAATAAATAAAAAATACCTGGGTTTATTCTATAGAACTTTAGATATGTAGATAGAATATGGTTCACAGAAGTTTAATGTGGTTTGTGAAGGGACTTCCTAGATTCCATGTGTGACAGATATTGACAAAGGCAGAGAAGCTGGGAACTTTTATTCCCCTAAGGGAACCCAGGAAACATATTTCTCAAAGTCAACTAGTCCAGTGACACTTAGGTCATAGCTAATGGAATCAGAGCCTATCCCCAAATGCTATCCCTAAGTGTGGAGTGAAAGGTCCCTCATGAACCTACCTTTTTAAACACCAGAACACTGTCAAGGATCGCATGGAATCGCCCGAAGGAATTTTTTATTTGTATGGCTCCAAATGTTAGTTCTGGGAAGTCCTTGATGGTGTCAAAAAACAATTCTGCCACTTCTTCCTCTAAATCCTGTTTGGGAAAGACCACCCACAGTTATCTGGAGGCGGCAGCAGTACCTGGCTTATCTGAGGGGAAGGTAGAAAGAATACTCCAGCTATGCCTTTGTTTTTCTAAGTTCTGGGGTTTTGCTAGGTGGTCGTAAGTCTCCTTTTTTT
>JADRCD010160776.1:0-13148 GCA_019843815.1 Montemys delectorum
TTAAGAGGGTAGAAAACAACCCAATAAAGTCAAGCCAACAGAAAAGAAGAAATAATAAACATGGCAACTAAAATTGTTAAAATTGAAAAAAAAAGACAAATAAATGCTGATAAAGCTGATTCTTTGCCAAGATCTTGAAAGAGCAAAGAAAAAGAGACTCTACAGAAGTTGATCAAAATCAGGAATTCGAGAAGCGGTGTCCCTGTGGATTCCATAGACTCAGAAGAATGTGAGTGGAAGGGTCTGTCCCAGTCAGCACTGCCCTACCTATCTCCATAGTGTCCCCACATGACTTTCCACCATGATGATCACAGATTCTAACTCTGTGGACTGAGAGCCCCATGAGCATTTCCTTTTATAGATTGCCTTGGTCATGGTGCCTGCACAGTAATATAAAAGTAACTAAGACAACATGTGTGCACACAAACAGGAACATTCACAGAATGCTGTAAATAGATACACTCCCCAGCTCTGGCTGCTTAGTGGGCTTAATAACAGTCACATCCTGTAGGAATGAGACAAGCTAGCCAGATCATCATTTCTAAGTACTGCTCTGTAATAAAAGAAAACTGGTTCCTTTGAGAAGTGGTCGATGCCAGGACTGGTCAGAAAACCATACAACAAGTCTGAAACATTTCCAGGTATCATAAAGGAAAGAACTAAAAACTAAAAGAGGAAGATAAAGGCATGTTACAAAGGCTTGCAAGCCAACAAGAGAAGGCTGGGAAGATTCACAGCTGGGGCATCTTGAGCTACAAAATAAGCAAGGGAAGCATTGGATTATCACCATCAAGCAGAACAAATTATAAGGCCTACTAATGTTAATTAATGAGAAGGGACTCCTCTTTGGAACAGAAAAATTACTTCCAATAAATCTAGAAGGGATGCCAAAAAGGGAGTCTCCCTGAAGTCACCACAGCAATAATAAGGGTTGCAGACAGGATCTACTACTGAATGCTAAAATTAACTAGCTAATTGTTATGTCTCCCAAGCCCACCCCAATATACATACTGAAGGACAGCAGCCTGAAGTCCTGTCTGGAATGGATGAGAGCTTTGGAAAGTTGGTGTGTGCCCTTGAAGGGACTACCAAGGTCAGCCCCTTTGTCTTTATTTCCTTTTGAAGGGTGAGATAATACCACACCACCACAATTCATCACAGGACCAGATGGGCCAGGTGACAATGTATTGAAACCATGGACATAAACCTTTCCTTCTTCGGAGATGACATGTTCAGGTATCTTGTCACAGTCACAGAGAACTAACATCTTGCTGATGTATGATGAAAAATGGGTTATATCCTTAAGACATCTCTTCTGAGATATTTATTAATTGCAAAGGGAAAATAATACCCCTATTTCTACAGCCATTTCCTCCAATTTATTAGAACATTCCCCTCTGGAAAGAAAGAGGAGTAACATGCTCAGAAAGAAGGTTCACAAGATCCCTCCCCAGGCTATGTAATATAATTCAGCAGTAACAATGGCCCCCTCCAGTTGGATTGCTGCAAGTCCTGCTGGGAGTTCTAAAGAATTGGTTTTCATGAATTCTCACCCATGCTGGAGTGGGACTTTTTAGTGATTCAAACACTTTGAGTCACCCCTATTCTCACAAGTAGCTTCAATAAGCTTACTGCATAACTGGGCTAGAACTTTGGAAGAATTCTTTATTGGTTAGTGTGCTACTCTACATAAAGAGATGTTTGCTCACAACTCCCCCAAAACAGCCACATAGCCCATTGATGTTGGAGAAGCCCAGCAGCCTTTATTCCAACTAGGTAAGGAAAGCTAACATCCCAGAGAGAAGTCCCCAAGAAAGCATTGAGGATGGAGACCGCTCAGTCCAAACCAACCCAGTGAAAGTTCTCAAATTTGTTGACATTTTCAAAGGTGTCAACATCATGAAAAATAAAGAGAGGCAAGAGAGCCACAAGGCTTCAGGAGGAATTACGACAATGACTGTGGGAAATTAGATTGGATGCTGGGGCAGAAAAAGACCTGGAATGCCCAAATAAAAACTATAGGTTAGTGAGTATTAATGGTTGAATTTTGATTATTATAGTACAACCAAGAAAAAAAAGTCCAAATTAAAAACTGAATAGGATTCTCCACCAAACATTCACTGCCTTTGCATCAACATAAAGAATAAAGCTCAAAGAATCAGAGATTGACTTTCATAAGGTGGGGCTGACCAATACATGCATTGTACTGTGTGCACACATGTGATTTTGTATATATGAATAGTATATCATACATAACATCAGAGCACACCCACAAGTTAATGTGATATTGAATGTGTTCTCAGACTAGAAGAGGTTTATAGATGATGCTAATTTTTCTTTGTTTATGACATTATTTTCTAATTTTTCTGTTACTAACATGTTTTGCTGAACATTTTCTAACTTTTACCACTTAATTTTTGTGTAGAATCTAACAGATAGCTGAACTAGTGGTTGGAGGAAGATCTACTTCCAATAGTGAGTCCCAAGGCATGAGGACATGGAGATCATGTACCTGAAGTCCTCTACTCAATCTCATCTTCATCCCAGGACATCTTGGGAGGTGTTGAATCTTCTCTTCCTTCTTAGATTTCTGTCTTTAAGCAGGTGTCCAATCTCTACCCGTGAGGGTCTTATCTTTAGTTCCCAAGACCTAATTCTTCTTCAAAATCCAATGTCTACAAGGAACATGAAGGGAAATGGACCCCAATCCCTTGGCCATCCCAGGTCAAGATAGGAAGCATCACTGGCTTTGGCCAGGCCCTTCCCAGGTAAAATGGAAATACTGAAAGATACCTGTGATAGGTGTGTGTATATGTGTGTCTGTGTGTCCATGTGTGTGTGTGTCTGTGTTTCTGTGTCTGTGTGTGTCTGTGTGTCTGTGTATGTGTGTCTATGTGTGTCTCTGTGTGTGTGTATGTGTGTAAGAGAAAGAGAAACAATGGCTCAGAGAGACAGAGCTTAGATCCCACAGGAAGCCTGAGCCCTTCGTTCAAAGCTCTTAAGTCTGAGGACCCATCTTCCAGATCTAAGTAGAGCTAACCAGGAACTGACAAACATTTATTCTAAACATTCTTCGGAAAATGATCCTGCCTGCTCAATTTGTATGAAGTTTAATTTGGGAGTCAGCCTCATTAGACTTCATGAGACAAAGCTAAGTGAGGGCTTCCTATGTGCTGGGGGAATAGAGAAGAGAGGCCAGCTCTGCAGTACAAGCCCCTCTTATGTGGCTCCTTGAGTAGTGGACACGGGCAAGCTCCCTTGCAATTCCAAACTCAACTTCTCTTAGATTTATTTTTCTTTTGAAACAATTTTTGGCAGCTTTTGATCTTCTAAACTGAAAAAAATCAAAGAAATCTGTTTCTGTGGAGTATTAATAGCAAAGGAATTTCTGGACACTGCAAAGCAGGGGAGGAGTGTACAGCATCTCAGTTTTATTCATCTTCAAAGCAAACTAAATATAGTTTTGAAAAATAGAAGCAGGAGACCCTACAGATTTTTTTTTGAAGGGATGGAATAAACCTCTTTGCCCAAGAAAAGATGACATAAATTTATCTTGAAGAACATTCACTAGACTGTTGTCTCCTTAATACCTACATGTGGGATAGCAAAGGGATCTGTACTTGATGTCAGAAGTAAAATCATCCAAGTCATAGAAGGAACTCAAAAGTTCAAGCATTCTCATTAACACTGAGCATTGTCACCCCTTTCCAAAAGAAGAAGACTTAAGATTTCTCTAACTAGCAACTACCCAGACACTGTACACAAACCTTAGCAGTGTCTTGAAGACCCCATAACACTTATCCAGGAAGTCTGGGGATTATGGAGGATGATGTGGGCTCTGGTGATGCCATGAGATGGAAGCATGCTGTTGTATCATTTGAAAAGAGTTACAAAGATGCAACCATGATTCAGACCTTCTAGGCACTGCCTGCAAGCAACCCAACCATTTAAGCTTAGGACTCGTGGCATGTGCTGCAAAAGAAACAAATGAGATAATGTGACAGAGATGTTTAGGGGGTGGCTGGTTATTTAGAGCAGACATGTCTGAGGAAGAGATTCCAAACCAAAAATCAAAAGATAGTTGTACCAATGCTTCAAAGAGCTAAGAAGAAGGATGCTCCAACCAGAACACAGTAAGTACAAAGATTCTGGACCACTCACCTCTGATCAGTTTTTAACCTTTCTGGAACATACCTATGGTGCATCAAGTACCCACAGTCTTCCACCTGATAGACTCTCTACTTACAGTCTGCTAGACTGACTGTTCCTTCAACAGATGAAAGGGGTCAAGAGCTAGGACCTCTAGGTCTGTCAGTGCACAATGGGAACATGTGAGCAAATGGACCCACCGTAAGCAAGACCACTGAGGAAAGACTTCATATCATCTCTCAGAGATCTTGGTGAGAATGAGACTCCCAGAGCTTTTGGTAACAACCCAACGAGATGCACCTGCCACATGGTGCCTTCTTCTCCCATGAGATCCAGTCATTCCACCTCACTCCCACTGCTACTATCTAGAATCACTTCCAAGTCAACTTCTGGCAGTCAGCCTATTAATGCTGGAGGTTTCTTGAGGATGCCTGAGCTAACACACACAAAAGAGAGCTGGCTGGGGAGCAGAAGAAAGATTGTCACAAGAGGATCCCAATGGGAACACAGTAGGTCAAGTCAGGCTCCCAACAGCCTTAGAGAAGCTTATTTTCCAGGTGTTTTACAAAGGACAAAGCACTTTCAGGCAAGGACTGAAATTAAACTCATTTTGCATCCCCTCAACAGTCCTCATATTTTTTTCCCTTCCCCAACCTCTGCCCTCATCCAAGTAACCACTGAGCTCCCAGAACACAGAGACTGGACAGTCAAGGGTCCATGTCATCGGGGAGGTCAGGGTTGCTCTAGATTGTCAACTCACCTAGATTTAAAATCTCCTGGGAGACACACTTCTGGGTATGTCAACATGGGAATTTTCAGAGAGATTTAGTTGAAGCTGAAAGACCCACTCTGAAGTTGGTGGCACTAGCCTGAGGCCAGGGGTCCTGGGCTGAGAACAAAGGGGAGAGGAAGAAAGCAAGCTGGACACCAACATCCATCCCTCTCTGTTTCTGAGAGCAGATGCAATGTGATCAGCTGTCTCAAGTTCCTGTGCCATGTCTTCCCCACCACAAGGAACCTTAGCCTTGACTAAGAACCAGAAGAAAAAAGAAAGCCTCCCTCCCTTCCTTCCTTCTTTCCTTCCTTCCTTCCTTCCTTCCTTCCTTCCTTTCTTCCTTCCATTGTGTTTGTTGGACTTTTGTCAATGAGAAAAGTAATTATCATGGGCAGGAATATTAGTTGTTCCATAACTGTGTCCCCAGAATCTATAGCCCTACATGATATGCAGTGGGAACTTGATCAGTAGTTACTGAATGAGTAAATCCTATCAATAAGAAAACCAGGGGCCAGGAAAATGAAAGTCCTGCACCAGATTATGACTAAGGTCAGCTGGAGACCTGGGAATAAGAGGCTGTCTCATGTTCCCAGGAGGCTTAGACTACAGACATAGTGTTTCATAAGCCTTAATAAAAAACTCAAATCATCCTTATAAAAATTTAAGAACCAAACTTATAATAGAAAAAAATGGATCTATAATTTGTAAATTTTAATAAAGGGCAGAAAACCTGAAAAGCAAAGCAAATCTACAGGAAAATAATTAATATGAGTATTCCTCTGGAAAGAAAGCCAGACTGCTTAAGCAAGTTCAACAGAGAGTAGCCAGCCTTTAAGTTAGCTTCATGGGCACATCCATTTAGATAGATTGTATAATCCTAATTTTAAAAAAAATGCATTCATAAAGCTTTAATCAGGGGGTTCTGGTGATCAAAGTGAAGTTTCTAGATGTATTTAGGGTCAAGGACAGAGAATCATACTCCGGTGCCTGGCCTAAGGCCTAAGCAACAGCAGAAACCACATTGTTTCTCCACAGGTGTTTGCCTTAGCAGGGCCTGGACCTGCCAGAAGCAATAGTGTCAGGGATTTGGAATAAGGATAAGACACCTAACATGAGCTCCAAGCCATAGAAAGACGATGGGACAAAAGGCAGTGAGTTTAGAGTATCACATCCATGACATGGGTGGTCCAACAGCACCCAAAGCACCATACTGAGGACAGTCAAAGGAACTTTCCAGACAGAGGGAGCAGTCAGAGCACAGGCTTCAGTACCAGGAAGAATGCAGAGTGCCTGGACACTGCACAAAGAATAAACAGAGACAGGGTAGGAGAAAGAGAAAGCTGAGAACAGAGAACCAAGAGCACAGAGCATCTATGTCCTGAATCTCAGGCCATGGGCATCATAGAACTTAATTGGAGACCAAGGGTGTATATTGAAGGTAGGAAGCCATGGCAGCTGAAGAAAGACAAGAATTCATTATGAAACATGAAACCAGGGTTAGAGTAAAACATGCATGATTGTAAGATTGGTTTTAAGACAGAGGTTGTTTTCACACCAAACCTTCAAAGTAAGGCTTCAGAAGAGAGTGACCATAAGAACAAACTGCTTCAAATATTGGCTTGTTCAAGGGGTGCAAAGAAAGCTGGCTTTCATTATCTCTGCAAACTAGAAGGTTCTGATCACAAGCCTGAGCCTGTGTTCAACTGAAGCTCAAAGTTGGTGTTTACTGACTTGGGGGACACAGCCATAAAGACTCTAGAACGCAGCTCAGAGCTCCTAATGGCCTGCTATTTCAATATGAAGCAGGCCAAGCTAATGAGGACTTTGTGTTCTTGGCCCCCGCTCCTACCCAGCTGTTCTTTTGGCTAAGGACAGCTTGAGCCAAATGTGTTCCACTCCCCTCATAGCAATGGTCCCCTAGATCTGGCCTCTGATTGACTCCTAGGCCTTTGGATCTTGAACACATTCTGTTCTGTTCTGGTACCTTCCCTCAGAAAGCTTTCTATCAGCAAAGACCTCTCAGGTGCTTCCAGCTTGGGTCATGAATGAGATGGAAAAGACCAGATTTGCCATTGAAAGCTGGATTGGTCACAGCTCTGCCATCTTGCATCCATGCAGCCTTTGCAAAGGTCACTTGAGGAGCTAGTGATGGAGTTGAATGGGTAGAGTGCTTGCTTAACATGCACAAAGCCCTAAATTAGAGTTCTATCACCACATAAACTTGGTGTTATGGCACATGACTATAATCCTGGTACTCAGGAAATAACGGCAGAAAAGGATTAGGAGTTCAAGGTCATTCTTGGCTACAACACAAGTTCTATGTCAGTCTGGAATACACACAAGAGGCACTGACTCAAACGTGAAGGGAAAGAAAGGAGAAACAACGGGAAAGGAAGAAAGAGAACAGAGAAGTCATTGGGCTTCTCAGAACCACAGATCTAACATCATCAATCTGACCTTACCAGAAGGTAAAGATGGGATGGGATGGGATGGGGGTAGGAATGAATCAGGAAAATACACATGGTGTTCTGAAAAGTTCTTTGGAAATGTTCAGGACCCAATGGACTCTAATTTGTCTCTGAGTCTGTCATGACTAACAGTATCTCCATTTACTGTCACCAGCTGCCACCCTTCCAACAATCAGGCAGAGCCAGGTGAGACAGGGCAAAGGAATACAACCTTTGCAAACACTTGACTCTGCCTCCAGTCAGACCCTCACTCAGCTCCTAGTTACTCTTCATTCAGCTTCAGTCTCAACCCACAATTTATCTTGTTCCTCAGTTGCACTTGAGAAGGAACAAATTAGACAGAGGCAGGGGAAGCAGAAAGGGCAGCTCTTCGAGGAGGCCACAACTTAAAAACCCAATGGTTCACAGGCACAAAAGATCACAATCATGAGCTCAAGACACAGGAACTGCTCGTGTAGGAAAGTCAGACAAAGTTCAAAGCAGGAACTATGAAGGACCACAACTTACTGATTAGATCTCCAGCTCACATTCAACTACCTTTCTTGTACCTTCCAGGACCACCTGCCCAGGGGTTGCACCGCCCACAGTGAGCTGGACCCTCCAACATCAATCATTATGAAAACACATCCCCAGGGCTTGCCTACAGGCCAATGTGATGGAGGCATTTTCTCACTCGAGGCTCCCCCTTCCTCTATGGCCCTAGTCTACTCAGGCTGGCAAAAAAACAAAACAAAACAAAACAAAAACAAAAACAAAAACAGCAAAACAACAACAAAAAATACAAAATGCTAACTAGCATGGCCATTTATTTATTTGTGTTGATAATGTTGAAGATGGTATAAAAGGCTTAATGGTCTTTTGAAAATCAGCTGGGGCATGTTCACTTCAAAACTTTCTTCAGGAAATAATTAGAAATGTGTCTATGAGCAGAGATAATCCTTGTGTAACAGTGACCATGGCACATAGTCCCTGGTGGTTTATTTAACGGCTATTAAAGGTAGAAAATGTCTTAAGTGGCATGGGTGATGCCTACAGCACACTGGGAAATAAGAAATCCAGATACCGAGAGTGTAATCACTGTGTGCATATATGCGTATACACTTTAGATAAGTATATGTGAATCATACATACAGAAAGTGCACGTCCCAAGAGAGAAAGCCAAAGGAAATTAAAGAAAATTGCTCTAAAGGCATTAAGAATGGTTATCTGTGGATTGAAAGATTACAGTTATCTTTTCTACTTCTTTTCTCTTCCTTGTTTATCTAAATTTTCTCTTTAGAATAGCTTACGTTATTTGTGTGAAATTTAGTTATTTTACCAACTCTTTCCCATGTTTCTGTTGGTGGGTTAATAACAGCAGTAGCTTTCCCAGTCCCTGTCTCTGGCAGTGAGCCCTCCTAAGGTCACTCTCTTGCCCTCATGGACTTCCTTGATATCCTGTGGAAGAGTCTGGTGTGATTTGCCTGAGCTGACCAGACATGGTTGGTGAACAATTAGCCAGCTCTGGGCAGAGAAACAGCCTCCCCAGAGGCTCTCACAGCAACCACACCTTGAAGAGGAACAGGAAGCTCTGAAAGTCATTCCCTGAAAGAGGGGAGTCAATTACAAAACTTAACACCTAGCTCTCACCCCTCCAGCATGTAACCCAAGAGGCTAGCTCCAAGCTCTGGGGATCTGGGAAGGAGCTAAGCAGATGGGAAGAGGCCAGCTTTGTGCATGACCTCTGTCTTTCAATGCTGTCACTATCTCACACACACACACACTCGAGCCTCAGTCCTTGTCCCCATAATACAATTCTCATTTGCCCAAAAAGCACACTGAATCTCTAGAAATCTTCCAGATAAGTGAAATTTTCAAATGTCAGAAATGAGTAGAATGGCCAGTATCATTTTACTTTCTTCTTTACTCAAGTCTCACAAGCATCGGCTCAAGAACCTAGACTAAAACTCAGATGGCTGTACTCCCATGCCAGGGTGGTTTCATCCTTCACAGGCAACTTCCTCATACTGGTTAGCCATGACTACAACAAGGACACAAGTCAGGATTCCCAGGTTCAACTCCAGCTTGGGCACTGACAAGCCCTGTGATCTCGGGTACATCTCTGTTCCAACAGGAAAGTGGGTAGAATAATAACAACAGAACCTGCTGGAGTAAAGCCTGAGTTAAATCCTAGTTACAACAGGATCTAGAAGACCCAGGAAGGGTCTCCATTTTATGGATCAATTTTCTCAGTCAATAGAATTTCCTGTGGGGAACTGGAAAAAGAGGAAAAGCCTCACAGTACTCATAAAAGTCAACCCCAGGAGTAATACAGAAGTAAGCGTCACTGATGAGCAATGAACTCTCTAGAAGGTAACAGAACATCTTTGTGGCCCAGAGATAGGCAAGTATTTCTTGGAATATAAAAATGATGTGCTAGAAAGCAATAATCGTAAAATAAAAGATTGATTCATTGTAGCTCATAAACAGGAAGGATTCCCTCAAGGCTGGAGATGTAGCTCAGGTGGAAGAGTGACTGCCTAGCACTCATAAACTGAGCCTGCTGCTGCACACCTACAATCCCAACATTCTTGAGGTAGAGGCAAGAGGATCAGAAGTTCAAGCTCATCCTCAGTTACAATTTGCGTTTGAGGCAAGCCTGAACTACATGAAACCTATTGGGGAGAAAAATCTTCACAATTAGAGAAATAGGGAAGATGTTCAACTTTGACTTCAGGTATCTATGTATGAACATGTATGAAGACTGCCCACAGTGACACACACACACACACACACACACACACACACACACACACACACGAATTCCTTTACAGTTAGGCTTTTTTAAAATGAATATAGAAAGTAATATTGCCTCCCCATGCAGGGTATTTCTCCTTTAATTTTTTTCAAAGTTGTTGCTTGAAATTAGCTTTCTAATTAATATATTTGCATAAAGCTTATTCGTACTACCTTAGTTTTTTATAACAATAATGCACCGATACCTACTCTACTCCCTCATGCCCCTCCTTGAGCAGGTCTACAGCCTCTGTGTGCTCCTTAGAAGGGAGAGACTCAAACCAACACTTCTCTCTCTGCCCATCTTGAGTGACTCTCCTCCTAAGTTCAGAGCCCTCCAAGCATGCAACACAAGGGGCAGAAACAGCAGGAAGGGCGACAGAGAGCGGAGGACTGGTGGCTAGCTCCTGAAGTCAGGAGAGAAAGAAAGAGATAAATAGCACTGGGGGTGAGAATAGACTCTGCCCTCCACACCCTACTTCCTGGCATTGCTGGTCATAATTCACTATTCAAGCCACCTTCTCAATGAAGGCCCAGGAACTGGAAAGGAGCATGACCTGGAGGAAGATATGGGCACAAGACACAAGTTGAGACACTTTGGCAGCCTTGGACAGCTAACCAGAACTCATGAAAATGAAACAGCTGTAAAAACATCTAGAAATGGTCTAGAATGATCTACCCATCCTCAAGAACTGCCTAGTCCTCACCCCCCTCCACACACACACACATACACACACACACACACACACACACACACACACACACACACACACACCAGGCAAAAACATCAAAGAACAGAGAGCCTAAAGGACACCAGGGGTATCTCAGGATAAACCCACTAAGGAAGGGGGGATGCGGGAGTCGTCTTGGGATGCCTCTCTTCCTTCTGGACATGAATGCTTTGTCAAACAACAGCCACCTTCAATCTCCTTATGACCTTGAATGTGTGGTGCTCTAAAATCAGGCAAAACTTAATATGATTTCTCAAAACAAAGATCCAGACAAGGAAGAGCAGTTGAGAGCAGCAGGTGTGCCATGAAACCTTTGAGTTTTTTGAGATACAAATGGCATCTAAGTAATGGGGAAGAGGTAAGGACACAGCAGAGGTTCAAGGGCCAAGAAGTCCAAGTGTGCCAGCCTCTGGGTGCATGGTTATTCCCAGGGGTGCCCCCCAGGGTGATGAAGCCACTGGCTGGTGAGAAAGACTCAGATTATCACTTGGATCTGAGCCAATATGAGGTTGTTCTCAGAGCCAAGGAGGAAAAAGTGTTGGAAAATGAAGCAGTAAGCTTACCTCCAGCCCAGGCATTTGCCGGGCAAGGCACTTCCCACTGATCATGGGTTCTCTAAGATTTAGATTATATGAGATAAAAGCTCTTCTTCTGCTCAGGGAAGATCAAAAGGGCAATGTCATTCAACATGTAGAAAGTTATATAGAAACAACACCCAACATTTCTCCAGACTTCCATGGGTGCCAGGCACTATTCCAGTTCTACCAGATCTCTCTCTTTAATTCCTGCCACTGGAGCTGTGTAATCTGCTTCTCTTACAATTTGAGGGCAAGCTATGAGCCTTGCCTTGGATTGTACTCAGTGCTTGGGAGCTGCTAGGTCAGTATAGGTCACATCAGCCTTTCCATCAACCTGTATAGTTAAAGGTCAGCATGGGAGGCTGAGGAGGAGAGCTGCTCCCTGTACACCACAAAGAAGAGAGCAAACACCAGTATGTGGTTCTCTATTCTATGACTCAAGACACATCAAGGAACCCCTCCCTCTGAAGTGCCCAGTCCCTGTCCTCCTCCCAACCAAGTCACTCCACCCTGGTGACAGAGCACAGATTTCCTAGGGTTGAATCATCCAGCCCCACCCTCAGCCCCAGAAATAGAAATTCAGGTGTCCTTCTGGACACAGATTTATCATTTCTAACTTCTCTAGTGGCAGCAATGGAGAATTCTAAACATATTTTTACCCTTTCAAATAAATGCAGTACCCAGGGGTGTAGTAACACACGAAGAGAGATAGCTCAATACTCACTGTTATCAGGACTCTAGCTTTCCTCCACTCCCAGCTGAGTTGCTGTGATTTGCTCTTGGCTGGTTCATCCATCATGTCCTTTGTCCACATCAACACTTGGCCTTGTATTTATTTTCTTGAGCATCTAGAGCATTTGGGCAAGGCTAATGACACAACTCTCGCTGAAGTCAGAGCCCTCCACCAACCACAATCTCTATTTCAGGCTTCTCATTCCAGTCCCTCAGAGACAAGGCCCAGCCAAGCTACCACCTATTCTCTAAATTATGTCACCTGTGCAGCTTTCAATTAATCATGCCTTCTCTCAGTTAATCTTTTAACATCTCTCACTTTGCCATTATAAATCTCAGACATGCTCCATCCCTTTACCACGAGTACCTTCCCTGTGTTCAGATGCTCTCAACCTGGCTGGTATTTCCACTACAGCTTCAGATTGGTGGCTGAAAATGTTGCTTAACAAAGCAATAAGTCATATCATCTTACATCATATCATGATCCTGTACCTCACATGGCCACTCTGCAAACTCAAGAACTCTCCCAGGCATATTCCAAAGAAAGAACAAGGTAATCAGTGTCTCCTCCTACATTGCTTGACCAGAGCTTTCTCCTTTCATGATTATTTTTTAAGTCTGCTCAGCACCCACTCCTATCTGTTATTTTTTCTCTTGTTGGAAATATTTTTTCTCTTATAATACATTCTAATAACAATTCCCCATCCCTCTCATTCCCATCTATCTTCCAATCCAGGTAAACTTCAGTGTCTCATTAGAAAATAAACAAGCTTATAAGATATGATACTAAAAAATAAATAAATAAGATAAAACCAAAAACTGTTAGTTAGTTTAGAATAGGAAAAATAGAATAGGAAAAAAACAGAAGGAAAGGTACCCAGTTACAGATGATACACATACAGATGATACACATACAGATGATACACATACAGATGATACA
>JADRCD010160780.1:0-23851 GCA_019843815.1 Montemys delectorum
AAAAAAACAGCAGTAAGCAATAACCACATAAACAGTTAGTACAAATAAATACTTGAATAACCATACTCACACTGCATTTACTGAACCATTGGCTTTGAACTCTGAAATATTATCTGTGACATTTCAAAAGTAACATGATGGAGGTCCATTGGTTAAACTCAAAATACAATGTGAACTCATTCCCATCATTAAAATAATTTTGATACACTGTTTCTAAAAAATTAATTTAGTATGAGTACCAATAATACTAATGTATGAGAGATCATTATAGAATATATAAAAGTTAATGAAGAAAGACATTATATTCAGTATAAATAGAAATGAAAACATTATCTCAAACAATGTAAAGCTGTCAAAGATAACTTAAGTAATTGTTAATTTATAATTATAGTTTGAATTACAAATTGTATCATTAAAATATTTTTGGAATTTGATTGTCACAGGATTCTTACAGGGTATATATATATATCAATATATACATACCAATACTCAGGGAACACATTTTTATGTTGACTTGAAAAGTATGCTAAAAATTCTTACCAATTTTAAGATAGTAAGGTAAAATAGTTCTTAGAATGCTTATTGTTCATATAAAAATAAATAAAATAAGTGATTAATACTTACAGAAACTCTAGTCTTCAGAAGAATTCAGTTGTATCACCAGCCTGCAATTTAACAACAACGACAACAACAAAATCTTAGGTGTTTTTTTTTTTTTACTCTGACCAGTTAATTTTACAAGATCGAAGTAAATTAATTGTTTGATTTTTGATTCAATTATATACTTTTGTAGCATACAATAATACCAGATCACAATAACATTAAAACTTAGTTTTACCAAAGATCAACTGAAACTATCATCACCTGTGTGTGTGAGTACTTATTTGTGTTGGTGGAAATGTATGTATGCATGTGAAAGTCAAAGGTCAACTTTATTCATTTTTTATATTACAATTTTTTATATTACATTGTGCCTTATTTTTTGAGATAGGATTTTTCATTGAATCTGGTATCTAATGGTCCATTAAGATTGGCTAATCCTCAAGAGTTAGGGATCCTGACTCTGATAACCCGGGTCTGAGATTCTATACCTAGTCTTCATTGCCTCGCATTTTACAAGTTTGCTGAAGATTTAAGCTCATGAATCTATAAACAGCATTTTATACATTCTTCAGCCTCCATCTTTTAATATTTATGACACGTAGCCAACAACTCAAGCCACCAATCCAGTTGCATACCTGGTGGGTAAAACAACTAGAGATCAATAGAATAAAAGAGCTTATTAACAGAGTAGAGTTGTATTCTTAACATATCAGCATGTATATACAGACTCAGTCAAGATCACAGCAAAAATGATATAGTGTTTCCTTGTACTATCCCAACTAGTTTTTATAAGTCATTGAACCTAGTTGCTAATACAGGGAATCTACAGCCCTTCAGCAGCAGTCACTGATGTGATATGTGTAGCTTGGTTTGCAGGAAACCTCTGAAGTAGCTCACTGATGTTAGCTCTGCAGCTCTTATACTCTACCCAGATGCTCTTGACTGTGCTTCAATGACTAAGAACTCAATCTGAATGCATGGGAAGGGGAGGGTTGGGCAGCAGTGGACACATCACCTGCAGTGATTTCCTATCTGAGAACTGGTGTGAAAACTGCAGTGGCCTTGATTGGTCACTCAGGTGGCCATCAGACAATTGGGGTATAGGTATATGGGTGTTTCTCTTCACATCTTTCCTATAATACAATACTTTTAATGTAATATTTTGGAACAAAAGATACTGTCAATACAGATAATCTTTCAGGATATTATCTGACATCCATCTAAATATGTGATTACATATTTATAAAATGCAATGTCTTTGAGTTGATCTACGTATATTACCAGAAAGTTTAATGTTGCATTTAGGTTTCTTGTCAACACTATCTGTAGATCTTTAATCTAGGAGGAATCTTCCAACACTAACATTAGTTTTAAATGAAGAGTAGCTTTTCTGCAAGTTGTATGTCAAGATATTTGACAGGCTTAAGTCATACAATTGTAAAGTTAAATAATAGAAGGGAGAGACATTGAGAGGCAAAGTAAAGATAGAAAATTCATGTTTTCAAGTTAGATCTATGAGAAGGAGGAGAGTCATCTGAGGAGAGAGACATAAAATCTTCTCTAGTTAAGAGAACCTGAAGAGAAATTGATTTGAAAAGAATAGAATCATAATCATGGCACTGAATAGCACATTGTGCAATGAGCCTGATTCTTAGAAATGCTGATCTGAAGGTGGGACCCAATAACACAGAGACTGACACGTACCCTAATTTCTACAGAAATAGAGCTAGCCCATAGCCCAGGGAACAGATGGTGTGGTATAGTCTCAGAAGGTAGGTTGACATCAAGGCAAGTGATGAAGTCAGGCATCTGAAGTGTACACAGAAGTGATGAAATTGCACAAGATAATTGACAGCCATGGAAACATGCCATTGTTCATAGTGAGTAGGAGACTTTGTGTTGGATCATACTGTCGTAAATTATCTGTGCAGAACAGCATCTGGATGGTGTTATAGTCTGGAAAGATGTCCGTTATCATTTCTCTAACAAAGAGAAAGGATAAGTTGAAAAATAAACTACAACTGCAGGCAGTTTGAAGCCATTACAATCATTAGGAAATGGTACTGGTTCAATAATGATGTGTGTTTAACGTATATGAAGTAGGAAGTTAGTAGGTTTGTCCCTTTTGGAGTCACTTTCACAATGAAATATTTATTTTCCCTTATCTGAGATCACAGAGATCTTCAGTATCATCCCCGTGTTTGAGTCAGGTGAAGAACGCTGCATTGCACAATACAGATCACTACAGTAGAACAGACAGAGCAGTGATGTGACTAACACCCATACTCAGTTGGTAAACTGGAGAACCATCAGCCTTTCTACAATGTGTCTCTGCATTTCTTTTAGTTGCTCAGAGTCCAGTTCTCTTGGTCCTCAGTTCTTTCCTAATTTATAACTCCTTCAGTTTCCTGTTCTTACTAGAGGTTTCCATGAGTCTATGTCTACCATTTCACCAAACAGCCACCTCAGAACATAGAAGCTCTTCCCACTATAGCCTGTGGTTTTGCATGTGATGACAACTACTGTCCTGAGTTTATATACTCTTCTACTTTCTCTTCAACTCAACATCTCTTACCTACTCCTCCATTACACAACACATACACACACATACACACATACACACATACACACACACACACACAAACACACACACACACACACACACACACACACGCACACACACACACACACACACAGACACCACACACACCAAACACACTTCCTGATCATTTTCTTAAACCATACATCAGGAAACTAACATAAATCCAAGATTTTACCAGAAATTACATTATTCTAATAAAATTTTAAAAGATTTTATTTATTTTAATTTTGTGTGTACGAGTTTTTTTTTTCTGAATACATAGTCATGGACATATGCATGCAGTATCCATGAAGGCTGGAAGAGGGAGGTAGATCCCCTATGACTTAAATTACAGGTGGTTGTGATCTGCCATGTGGGTCCTGGGGGGAAAAAACTGACTAATTTCTCCACCCCACCCCTGCAAACTTTATTACTCTGAAATGAAGCCATTGGAAATTAGCCTCTTTAAGTTTACCTTCTGTTCAGAATTGTTTTATGTAACCTTTAGCCATGAAAGAATCAACTGAAGTGGGAACATTTGTGTGATAGAGAAAAGAGCACAATCTATCTTGGGTCTGTTGTTTGTCTCAGTTGCTTAGATTGTTTCCATTTTTTTAAATTAACAGAAAAGTGTCTGGCATCTGTCAAATATAGCACTGACAAATGGGAAGACTTGAATAAAGGAAGCTGGCAAGCTGATGGAGTACTGAAATTGTCAGTGGCAAGCTCATTCCCTGTGGATGGCATGCTGCTGTCAGGACTCCACATACTAGGTGTCTGCAACTCATTTGCATTAATCTTTGATTGAATATTACTAATCATAGAATAGAGTCAACAGAGCTACTCCTCTGCACCCTTGGCCTTTGAAAGCCATGATTCACTAACTCTATTACACATCTACTGTACTTCCCATTAAGCTATGCTTCCAACCCTGAAAATGCTTAAGTGACAGGACACATTCATTTTTTCTTTTTTTCCACATGAGTTTTATAACCAGTTTGTGAATAAAGTAATTTTTCTTATGGAAATATTTTAAAAGGACCAAATACCACATGAATGACATACACTTACAGTGATTGAGTAGTCACAAATGTCAGCATAGAGAAGTTTATATATTCGGTGCTCCAAACCAGAACTTTAGAGGTTAAAAGAAAGGACAAGTCATTTTAATTTAGAATATTTCATTCATTTATTCATGAATTCATTCATTTGGTACACATGTAAACTGTCTGCCATTCTTCTTGGTGCTATGAATGCTGAAGTGGAAAAGATGGCACAGAGCAAAGATTTAGTTAGAGAAGTGTGTATGGAATCCATAAGATATCAGTAGATGTTAGGATGAAAATAATTCATGTGAGGATAGTGAAAAAAACAGTTAGGGAGAAGTTTCACGTTCATGGGGAAGAAATAGATATTGAGAGATCACTGGGATGTTAACATTTGGTTAAAACTGTAAAGCTGAGAAAATAAATCATATGAACTAACAGAGTCCAGGTTCACAAATGTTGTGAATATGGTGTGTATAGTCTATCAAAAACCAAACCTAAAGCTAGAGTGTCTCTGAGTGAACAAAAGATAGAGAGTGTAGAAGTTATCAGAAGACTGGTTCTTACCCCAGTGATGCTTCTGGGTCAGGGTAAGCATGGTGTCTCTTATCCTAGCCAGATCAGCTTGGATAGCTTTAACTAGAAAGAGGGAATTATCTCAGCATGGTGTGATGGGATCATGGTGGCTGGTATATTGATTGTAAAACTAGGTAGGATTGATAGGTGGGGAATGTCAGTAATGAGGCTATTCTATTCTTCAGTAAGGATATGTTGGTGGTAGACGTAGAACCACATATGTGTCTTTCAAGTGACGGTTGCTATTTCATTGACTGTATATAGGATTAGGGAAAAAAGGCAGAGTCAAAATGGACAGCCTAAGCAGTTGGGAAACTAGAGAAGTTGAGATATGTTTTGACTGGACTGCGATAGAACTAGGGGAAAAGCACGTTAGTTACTAATAGCCTGCCCAGATTTCTGCCTCAGTGAAGATAATTGCCTTTCCTTATAGATCCCTAACATTATTTCCCAGGCCAACTGGGGAATAGAGAATAGCTGAAATCAGACTAATAGACTTCTCCCACATAGGTGCAGCCTTTATGTGCTTTCTTAATTTTAGATGATTGGGATACAGCTTTGTATAAGGACCTTAGAATACGTGCCAAATTACAGAGCCTACACTTCTTTGGCCTGTAAGTGGCACAGAGGAGTGAGAACACTATGCTTTATTCCTCCACAAAAGTTGGACTTCAAATTGTAAAAGTAGAACAAGGAAACATATTTAGGCATGTATCATTTTACAGTCTAATATACTCTACCTGATACATTTTAGACCCATAGAGATATTCTTTGTAATACTACCCCCACCTGCATAAAAGGAATAAGAATATTTTGACATTGTAAAGAAGAGAATACAAAATTCAATTTTAAGAAATCAAGTATAAAATATTTGATTTGGTATTCAGTATTCAGACACTACAAAAAAATACATTAGAAGAAATAGCAGAACAAATAGGTTGGGAAATACCAATGACAAATGCAAGAACATTTCTAAGGTGTGTTCATGGCTTAAAAAAAGAAGAAATGAGTTTGTCTGTAAGAGAAGGATTTGGCTTCAGCTGAGATCTGGGATTGGCAAGAAAACAGCACACAGTTGGAATGCAGGTGTGTGGATAGTGAGGGAATGGGAACCCATACAAATTCCCCTTTGATTACTCCAGGTTTTTTTTTCCTCTATGCATTGAAAACTAAGCTCAATTGTGATTGCCAGGGATATAGAATTTGCATTGGACCTCAGCATACTTTAGGATAAAATAAAACACGGAGTTCATTGAGGTAAAAACATGAAATAGAAGTAAAAACACAGATATAAGTAAAGTCAATATTATTTTCTCATGCAGAGAATATAGCAACGATAGTTTAGTTCATTTAGAATACTTGTTGGGGACTATTGCAAGTTGCTATAGTTTGGGTCTTAAATGTTTCCCTAGGGTCCCAGCTGTTGAAGGCTTGTTCTTCAGCCCACATTCCTATTGGAAAATTATAAAATCTTAAGTAATTGTAGCTAACTTTCTGAAAGAAGTTAGCTTGGTAGAGGGTTGTTCATGAAGGGGATACTGAAACTTTGTCCTTCCCTCTTCCTCTTTCGTTGCCCCCTAGATGACATCAAACAAACATTCACCCATCATGTGCTGCCCGAATAATATACTATGTCATCTTGGATCCGGAGCAACACACTTAAGTCAATAAAGACTGACACTCCTTAATCCATGAGTCAAAACAACATTTTTTCTTATTCTAATTTCCTTATCTTAAGTACTTTGTGGAGAATGCTAGCATAAAGGTAAAGAAGTTATCTAAAGTACAGGAGGATTATGGGAAGTCCTTGAGGCCCAGTGGACCTCCCACGTGGCACAAAAAAAAGGAATGTTCAGAGATCAAAGTATCTGCCATCTACACTTTGCTCTTGTTAATAAGCCTCAATTTCTTAGAAATGGAGGGTTTGATGAGGGTCAAAGTCATTTTCAGTTAAATTGTAAAAGTATAAATAATCTTGTAGTATTTAATTAATTCCATGATAATAGGAAGTGTTGGAGCCTCCGAATAGTGTATTGAATGTATTAAAGTTGATATTTGTTGGATTCTATCTAGAAGGGTTTCATTGATGTTTTCTTTCATTCCAGTGTGAAAGCGTCCCTCGATTCTTACTTAGTCAATATTGTTGTGGAGGAAAAACTTGTATTTCTAAGATTTAGCACACAGCATATATAGAACTCCTACTGGCCACTTTGTGGGTTGTCTTTGTTCTTGTTCAGATTGTTTTGCATGGGCTTAACTCAAGCAGGATAGAAGGATATGTGCTGGGATTTGTGTGAAAGTATTGGAAACAGAATTTCCATTTCTATTAGAGTTGAAGAGGTAAAAACCATGGCAGTGAGGGGACTTTAGCATCTCTCTGTTCCAACGAGGAAAGGGCTGTTCGGAGAATCATGCTTCAGGTACACAGAGAAGGAAGACATTAAATTTTTGATGGGATCCTTTGAACACCTGCAAAAAGCATGTGTGTCTAAATTACTCTTTACAAAAGCTTCAGAAGAAAGTGCACTATCTTCCTGTTTTAAAAACTTTGCTTCTAATATTTTGACCTACAATTTTTCACTGTTGTGATGAAAAATCTGAATTAGAACAATGAACAAAACTGCTTTAATAAGATATCTCAGGGTTCATTTGTAGCAAAGAGAGCAGGGACGGGAGAGTTGAGAGATGTGACCGTCATCCAGGGACAGGGTGACCTGTGTCTCATGAGATTTCTGGCTGCAGGAATGAGAAGTGGTTATATTGGGGAAGAATTATGGGCACAGATAAATGTTTGGATACAGGATAAATCATAAATGACCTGGAGCCTTGAATCTAGCCAGTTGGGAAATGTATCCAAAAGGAGGAGGATTATGTTATGAGAAAAAAGCCCAGCTGGCCAGATAAAGGACAGCCAGCGAAACCCAGGAGAGTTGAGGGAGGACATCTGAGTGGTACTATTCCATGCCTGCCAAGCATAGAAGAAAATCATTCTTAGCTCCTTTGGGGATTCATTAAAGACATACAGAATAATTTTGTGAAGCTCTTAGTGAATTCTTTATATATGTGTGTGTGTGTGTGTGTGTGTGTGTGTGTGTGTGTGTATAAATACATATATATAAAATACATATATAATATATGGCAAGAATCTTTCAGTTTTAATATTCCTCTATTTTACATTTCTCTTTTAAAAAGTTGTCATGACAATACATTTATTATCTGAAAAATTTCATAGAAAATTGGTTTTGTTTATCTCTAAGATGTGGAACCCTGAGATGTGAGGTAGCTTCTCTTCCTCTGAGATACTTTATCTACTGGACAAAGAATGTTTTGTGACAATAATAAACCCCCCTTTTAAAATTTTCCCTTAAGATTCTTCTTATCGATAGGTTCTTTCATATATTTCTCATATACCCACTCCACCATGCCAACAATTACATGTTTTTATATATGCAGGAAAATGATCAGCACTAGCTACTTTTTCTACTAGGTATCACATCTACCTCACAAAAGACTGATCTACAATAGATTTGTAGTAGGCTTCTGAATTGTAATCCTTGATTTTAGAATCGTAATTGAGGATCATTTGAGAACACAAATGCTAGAGAACTCTATAATCATAGTTCCCTTTGGGACCACAGCACCTTTGTTTGTAATTGTAGTACTTAAAATATATACATCCAAGTAGCAGTAGAAGATAGCAGGATGATCCCTGATTTCCACACTGCATGAGTGTCACTTCCCCTTGGACTTCACAGATCTTTCAATGCTAAACTTATCTACAAGCCTATGGGCCAACATTATAACAGTGAAATATGCTACAGAAACTTCTTATGCCAACTTTCACATTGTATTTGGATGCATCACTGCACAAAAGATCACATCCCCAAGAATAAAGGGATAAAACATCTGACAAAGGATATGTTACTTATCATACTGCATTTGGGTATGTTGCTATTTTTTTCATCACCTAGCCTTTCCAAATAGAGCATTCACTTTCCCTGATCATTTTTTTTTTTAATTCCATGTGTTATCTTTTAAAGTAGGCCTTCTTCTCAATGATTTTGACTCAGTGCTGTGGAATTCATCTGTTACTTGATATAGATAAGCACCAATATTGGGGACAAGGCAGGTGTTGATGTTCACTGGAAGTTGAGTGCTCTCCCAGGTAAGATAGAAATATAAGTTTAATTTACATATAAGTTAAAAGTATTCAGCATTGGACTGGCGTGCTTCTAGCTTCTATAGCAATTTATTCTGTGTACTAGCAATCTCTCCAATGATTATTTTGTTATGTCTATTCTCTGTAAGATTCCACATCTTTGTCATGTTGAAGCATCTAAGTGGGATCCTATTTTGTCTTGATAGACCCTACTTGTCATGAAGTATTTGTTCCAGTATGCGCTAACATTTTGTGCCCTACTCCTAGAAATGAGAAAGTTATTATAAACATAGATCACTTCCCATGTAGGCAAAGCATTATATAATTACGCTTAAATAGTGCTCTATTATTTTCTCTCACATCCTTTCAACCAATCAGACTATAATTCTTATTTCCTATATTATAATATTCTCTTATTTCCAAGAAGACGTGATAAGGACATCTTTCAGAATATTGATTGTCTATAATCCAGACTGAATTCCTCTCATTCTCCTCACGCTTTTGGTAATATTTCTGTCAACAGGGACTCCTCTTTCTTGGGCTTTGAAACAACTCTGAGCTATGATAGTGCATATTTGGCTCAAAATATGGAATAGGGCTTAAGAGAGGTGAAACCAATCTATACAGGGACATGCAAATGACCCAGTGTGATGTCACTAGGAATGTATGTTCTCTCAGTGAGCTGTAAGAAGTGTTATCTCTGGGGAAATCTGAGGACTAGGAGAGAATCAGGAAATAAAACAAGACTGGACTGGAATGACGAAAAATTTTGTTGGAGAATCTGTTACAATTAGTTTTCATGTTTTATGGATGTTTCATGAAACCATGATCTCTTCAAAAGATGCCATTCTCCAAGTATTCATAAAGTACCAAGATATTAGAAGGCCCTGGCTGGTTTCAAAAAGTAGAGGAAACTCTGGAAACTGCTATAAGATAAAGGAAGAAGACTTCTAGAGCAAGAGGAGACTGGGATAAAAAAAGAAGAGAAAGGTAGAAAAATGAGACACTAGGAAAATATTGTAAGAAGAAAGGAAATCCCACAGTCAATGGCAAGATTGTATCATATTGTCTGCTACTTGTTGGAAATAAATAACAGAGAAGTAATTTATTTTGACTGAGTTGACATACTGTCAAAAAGAATCCTTTAAAAGTAGGTAAGAACATTCTATTATGTAGACAATTGAGTACATAAAACATATTTGATTTTGACTAAATTAGCTCATTTGCCTTCAATGTATCTCAAAATGCTTGAGACAGATTCATCCTAGAATTTTGGTATTTATCAATGGTTATTGAGAATGAAATTTAGTCATTAAAAGTAAGGTTGTATAGACTATTAGATAACCTTTACTTTAATTACCAACAAAGTATCAGTTTCTCATTTAGCCTAAGAGTCAAGACAAAAACTTCTTCATATTAAAACGTAGTTTTGTTAAATGGCCATACTTTAGAACTATATGGTTATTCTATTGTATATGTGCCTCCTTTTATAAAGGTTGGTGGAAAAGTATGCTGATAAAGTAATGATTATTAAGGAAAGGGCTTTAAATGTTGTTAGCCTCACTAATTTAACCTGAAATTCGAGGCTGTTAGAATATAATCTACCTTATTATTTACAGGTAAGAGAAATTTCATATCATAAGATGTTGCAATGTGGAGGATCCTGCTGAAATGTTCAGCAAAATAGCTGTGTTGGCTAATTTCATGCCAACTTGAAATAAGACAGAGTCATTTTAGAAGAAGGAATCTCAATTGAGAAAATGTTCACACCAGATTTGCCTGTGGACAATCTTGTAATGCACTTCCTTAGACTGATGTGGGAGGGTCCAGCTCACTTATGAGCTGTGCCATACCTGGGATGGTTGTCCTGGATGCTATAAAGAAGCAAGTTGAATTAAACACAAGGAAAAGGACAGTAACGGTACTCATCCATGGCCTGTGCATCAACTCTTACCACTGTGTTCCTTCCTTGAATACCTTCCCCAACTTCCTTTACCATCAATAGTGCCATCTGAGATTTATGAACTGAAAGAACCCCTTTCCTCTCAAAGTTGGTGTGGATCCTGGCATTTTGTCACAACAATAGATACCCTGACTCAGACAATAACAAAGTATAATGGTCATTTATGACTTGACGACAGCCACTTAATTTTGATGCACACCTTTTTTTTCTGTATTAACAACCTATGCATTAGTTTTAGACACCACCTGAGAGGGGTTTTATGAAGTTTATCAAGGTAATATTTATAAACTCCTCTCAAATCCCAAGCTGAAAGACAAAATGTCAAGTAATATTACTTGTCTAAAACTGAGACCTTTGTAAGCCTTAATTATAATTTTAAATTCCCTTACATTAAGGAATCAATCAAATATAATGAGCAGTGACTATTTGTATATTTTAAGTTCTTTGGGGCAAAAAAAAATGGAATCCTTCATTTTATTTTTATTTCTGGCAACAAATGACTACTCAAATAATTGGTGATGATAATAACAGCTATATTATATGGAATGTGAGTATGTGTGTGTGTGTGTGTGTGAATTGTTAAGTAAAGGGAAGTCATCCTTATTAATAGAGATCAGGACAGCAAAAAAATAAAAATAAAAGAGAAAAAGCAAAGAATCAGATTGGCTTACCCTCTTCCCAGTCTCAGAGGCAAGATCTGTATAGTCATTTTTTTTTTTTTTTGTGGTAGATAAAAAAAAATGAGGGATTCCATTTGTTTGTTCCTAAAGAGCTTAAAATGCACAAATGCTCATTAAATAGGAAGAGTCAAAAGGAGGAGGCAGAAGAGCCAGCGAACACTAAGGAGGCAGAACCTTACAGACATTGGCAATGGTATTGACTAATTTATGAGTTGTTTGTTATTTGCTTATTAATTTTGACTATTCACAGTGCAATAAGTTAATATTTATGAAACTCAAGAAAGCTCCTTAGGTAGAATTTCTAAGAGATGAGCATTTCCCATGCCTAGAATAGGCATCTTTCCTTATGTGAAATCACCTCATAGAAGTAGCAGTGGTATTTGGGTAAAAAGCACTCCCTGTGACAGGTGTTCTTGATAACATTCTGAAAACATCAGGGATGCAAAAAGTGTTCTGGACACTCATATCTGAATACTCACCACCTGATACAGCAGGGAAACCACATAGAGCAGTAACTACATGTAATAATTGAAGAGCTCCTTTGTTAGAGCACTCTTGTCCTGTGTGTGTGTGTGTGTGTGTGTGTGTGTGTGTGTGTGTATGTGTGTGTGTATGTGTATGTGTTTGAGAGAATGAGAGAGATAGAGAGAGAGAGAGAGAGAGAGAGAGAGAGACAGAGAGAGAGAGAGAGAGAGAGAGAGAGAGAGAGAGAGAGAGAGAGAGAGACAGAGAGAGAGAGAGAGAGAGAGAGAGAGAGAGAGAGAGAAGGGGAGACAGAGAGACAGAGAGACAGAAAGAAAAGGGATCATGCTGGATGAGATATTTTCTTTGTAATTCCTAATTTAAACTAATATCCTCATTAATTTGTTCAATAATGTGAGGTTCATTTTTATGTTTTAATACACAGTGTGCATCTAAGTTTTGCTTAAGTGAGAAACAAAAGAATGTTTTAGAGAGAAAATGGGTATTAATATCAATTGTGCCAAGGCCATAATCAACCTTGTCTTGGGTCAGCACTTAAGAATGGCATCTGATGCCTATTTATGGTCCTTTAGGAGGGAGGCAAGGATATGCTTTTGGGTGTTCTTCCCAAATGCTTAAAGCAAAGAGATTTTACTTATATTCCTGAGTAATGCTTTCTAAATGGATTTTATAGTAATTGAATCACACTTTAACTGCACTAAAGGATCTTACTACTTAAAGGAATTGTGCAGTTATGTCTGTTGCAAATTGGATAATGGTAACCCCAAATTTCTCTTTTATAAACATTTGTATAGGTTGAAATTACTTAGCACTCAGTTCATCTTTGTAATCACTTCTAATAGCTATGCAAAATACATGTATGTTAACTACTTCCCTAAAAATAAATTAAAGTCATTCTGGGCTCTCTCATTCAAATCTCACACCCATCATCCCCTCAGCAGATCCTGTTGACCATTCCTTCAGCTTCTATCCTGAACCCAACTGTTGTTTGTTACACATTGCCAACCAAGACTTCTCAACTTATCTACTACAATAGCATATTGTTAGGTCTCATTGAAGACTACTCTTCAAAGAATATTTTTATCATAGAGAAGGTCACTCATCCCAGTGAAGCATTTCTCAGTTCCCATTCCATATCAGTAGAATAGAAAGTTGCTACTACCTGCAAGCCTTTACCTACCTCATCTTGCCTGTACTAATCTCAGAACTGTGTACTTGCCACCTATTGATATTATTTGAGTATCCCAATCATGCCTCCAAATTTATATCAGTGTACCGGGTAATTTCCCATAAGTTTGTATTGCTTACATCTTTGGTTTCATTTTTCTCTCTGTTCAAATATCATCTATTTGGGGAAAGGAACACCAAAGATTATTCTAAATGTTACATACCTCAGGGTCTACCTGCTTCATATATTTTTCTTGCTCCCAAATCCACATTCCATGTGTTCACTGTCTGTCTTCCTAAGGCAGGAGTTTATCTCTTTTGTTTTCTGTGATATTTGAAGCCTGCAAATAAATGTTTTAAAAGAATGCACACCCACATAGTTGTTTGATTAATAAAGGAATGTGTATAAGGATAACTACATTGTTGTCAGAGATCAGGTTGAAGACTTAAAATTAAAGTTCAAGTCTCAACCCTGCCTTGTGTGTGGTGTGTGTGTGTGTGTGTGTGTGTGTGTGTGTATGAGAGAGAGAGAGAGAGAGAGAGAGAGAGAGAGAGAGAGAGAGAGAAAGAGGAACAGTGAGAGGGACTAGAGGGGGGTGGAAATGGAGAGGGGAGAGGGGAGTGAGGGAGGGGAGGAGGGAGCAGAGAGGGAAGGGAGAGCAGAGATGGGGAGAGGGAGGGAAAGAGGGAGGAGGAAGAGGAAGAGGGAGAGTAGAGGGAGGGGGAGAGCAAACAAGGGCACTTGCATAATCTGGTTAAGCATTGTAGAACTGAGTTATGTCCAGATCCTTTCTTTAGTTCTAAGTAGAATGAGATGGGTGAAAACATGGCCAAATCAGAAATAATGAGAGGTAGAAGAAACACTGAAGTCTTGAAACCAGAAAGGCATAGCTTGTGTGGTCGGGGATGTCTTTACAGAGCATAGCTGGAAAATTTCAGCAGATTTAAGAAACTACTCT
Source organism: Montemys delectorum (assembly GCA_019843815.1). NCBI lineage: Eukaryota > Metazoa > Chordata > Mammalia > Rodentia > Muridae > Montemys > Montemys delectorum. Next base: position 14,218 of record JADRCD010160780.1, read on the forward strand.
CTGGATTTTCTCTCCTGCGAATTTCTAAGGCAGGACCAGCCAGGAGGCACAGGCCTCACATGTTGCAGGGGAGTCACAGGGTAGCAGGGACAGGATCCTTTCAGCCTCCAAGTGAAGACAGTGGATCAGTAACCCTCTCTGCCCCTTCCCTGTAAGTGGAGAGTCTACCTCCAGGGAGTGCTTTAACCCAGGGACTCACCCATCTGCACCCAGGAAAGCTGATCTCCCAGAAGTACTGACACAGGCTTACAGACCCACAGGAGGAACAAGCTCTAGTCAGAGACAGCAAGAACATTTAACAACAGATATCAACTGATGGTGAAAGGCAAACTCAAGAATCCTACCAACAGAAACCAAGACTTCTTGGCTTCATCAGGACCCAATACTCCCATCACAGCAAGTCCTGGATATCCCAAAACACTGGAAAAGCCAGAGTTGGATCTAAAATCATATCTCATGATGGTGCTAGAGGAATTTAAGAAGGACATGAATAACTCCCTTAAAGAAATACAGGAGAACACAGGTAAAGAGGTACAAGCCCTTAAAAAGGAAACAAAAAATTCTCATAAAGAATTATAGGAGATCACAAGTAAACAAGTAGAAACCCTTAAAGAGGAAACATAAAAATCCCTTAAAGAACTACAGGAAAACACAATCAAACAGGTGAAGGAATTGAGCAAAACCATCCAGGACCTAAAGATAGAAGTAGAAACAATTAAGAAATCACAAAGAAAGACAACTCTGGAGTTAGAAATCTTAGGAAAGAAGTCAGGAAGCATTGACGCAAGAATCACCAACAGAATACAAGAGATAGAAGAGAGAATCTCAGGGGCAGAAGATAGCATAGAAAACATTGACACAACAGTCAAAGAAAATGAAAAATGCAAACTCAGGGCTAAAATCAACCAAATAGAAACAAAAAGAACTGTACAAAGAATCAACCAAATCAGGAGCTGGGTCTTTGAGAAAATCAACAAAATAGATAAACCCTTATCCAGACTAACTAGAGGGCACAGAGACAGTATCCTAATTAACAAGATCAGAAATGAAAAGGGAGACATAACAACAGACACTGAGGAAATCCAAAAAACTCATGAGATCCTACTACAAAAGCCTATACTCAATAAAACTGGAAAACCTGGATGAAATGGACAATTTTCTAGACAGATACCAGGTACCAGAGTTAAATCAAGATCAGATCAACAATCTAAACAGTCCTATATCAGCTAATGAAATAGAAACAGTCATTAATAATCTCCCAACCAAAAAAAGCCTAGGGCCAGATAGGTTTAATGCAGAGTTTTATCAAACCTTCAAAGAAGACCTAACACCAATACTCCTCAAACTATTCCACAACATAGAAACTGAAGGCACTCTACCCAATTCCTTCTATTAAGCCACAATTACTCTTATACCTAAACCACACAAATACCTAATGAAGAAAGAAACCTTCAGACCAATTTCCCTTATGAATATCGATGCAAAAATACTCAATAAAATTCTTGCAAACCAAATCAAAGAACACATCAAAATGATCATCCAGCATGATCAAGTAGGCTTCATCCCAGGGATGCAGGAATGGTTCAATATACAGAAATCAATCAACATAATTCACTACATAAACAAACTCAAAGAAAAAAAAAAACATATGATCAGCTCATTAGATGCTGAGAAAGCATTTGACAAAATCCAACATCCCTTCATGATGAAATTCTTGGAAAGATCAGGAATTCAAGGCCCATAGTTACAGCAAACCAGTAGCCAACATCAAACTAAATGGAGAGAAACTTGAAGCAATCTCACTAAAATCAGGGACTAGACAAGGCTGCCCACTCTCTCCCTACTTATTCAATATTGTACTTGAAGTCCTAGCCAGAGCAATTAGACAACAAAAGGAGATCAAAGGGATACAAATTGGAAAGGAAGAAGTCAAATTATCATTATTTGCTGATGATATGATTGTATACTTAAGTGACCTCAAAAATTCCACCAGAGACATCCTAAACCTGATAAACAACTTCAGAAAAGAAGCAAATAAGAGGCCTTCCTCTACACAAAGAATAAACAGGAGGAGAAAGAAATTAGGGAAACAACACCATTCAGAATAGTTACAAATAATATAAAATACCTTGGTGTAACTCTAACTAAGCAAGTAAAAGATCTGTTTGACAAGAACTTCAAGTCTCTAAAGAAGGAAATTGAAGAGGATCTCAGAAGATGGAAAGATCTTCCATGCTCATGTATTTGCAGGATTAAATAGTAAAAATGGCCATCTTACCGAAGGCAATCTACAGATTTAATGCAATCCCCATGAAAATTCCAACTCAATTCTTCACAGACTTAGAAAGAGCAATTTTCAAATTCATTTGGAACAACAAAAAACCCAGGATAGCCAAAACTATTCTCAACAATAAAGGAACCTCTGGTGAGATCATAATCCCAGACCTTAAGCTGTACTACAGAGCAATTGTGATTAAAAACTGCATGGTATTGGTACAGTGATAGACAAGTAGATCAATGGAACAGAATTGAAGACTCACACCCCTATGGTCACTTGATCTTTGACAAAGGAGCTAAAACTATCCAGTGGAAAATTACAGCATTTTCAACAAATGGTGCTGGCTCAACTGGCGGTCAACATGTAGAAAAATTCAAATGGATCCATTCCTATCTCCTTGTACAAAGCTCACATTCAAGTGGATCAGGGACCTCCACATCAAACCAGATACATTGAAACTAATTTAAAAGAAAGCGGGGAAGAACCTGGAGCAAATAGGCACAGGGGAAAATTTCCTGAAGAGGTTACCAATAGCTTATGCTCTAAGATCAAGAATTGACAAATGAGACCTCATAAAGTTGCAAAGTTTCTGTAAGGCAAAAGACACTGTCAATAGGACAAAACAGCAACCAACAAATTGAGAAAAGATCTTTACCAATCCTATATCTGATAGAGGGCTAATAGTCAATGTATACAAAGAACTCAAGAAGTTAAACTCCAGAGAACCAAATAACCCTATTAAAAAATGGGGTACAGACCTAAACAAAGAATTTTCAACTGATGAATACCGAATGGCTGAGAAGCACCTAAAGAAATGTTCAACATCCTTAGTCGTCAGGGAAATGCAAATCAAAACAACCTTGAGATTCCATCTCACAGTAGTCAGATTGGGTAGGATAAAAAACTCAGGTGACAGCAGATGCTGGAGAGGTTCTGGAGAAAGAGGAATACTCCTTCATTGCTGGTGGGATTGCAAGCTGGTACAACCACTCTGGAAATCAGTTTGGAGGTTCTTCTGGAAATTGGACATAGTTCTACCAGAGGAGCCAGCTATACCACTCCTGGGCATATACTCAGAAGATACTCCAACATTTAATAAGGACACATGCTCCACCATGTTCATAGCAGCCTTATTTATAATAGCCAGAAACTGGAAACAACCCAGATGTCCCTCAACAGAGGAATGGATAAAGAAAATGTGGTACATCTACACAATGGAGTACTACTCAGCTATTAAAAACAATGAATTTGTAAAATTCTTAGGGAAATGGATGGATCTGGAGAATATCACCCTGAGTGAGGTAACCCAATCACAAAAGAACACACATGGTATGCACTCTTTGAGAAGTGGTTATTAGCCCAGAAGTTTGGAATACAGGAAGAACAACCCACAAACCACAATAAACTCAAGAAGAAAGAAGACCAAAATGTGCACATTTCTTCCCTTCTTAAAAGAGGGAACAAAATTCCCATGGAAGGAGTTGCAGAGACTAACTATGGTGCAGAGACTGAAGGAAGGACAAGCCAGCCTAATATAGCTATCTCCTGAGAGGCTCTGATAGTACCTGACTAAAATAGATTTAGAGGCTCACAGCCATCCATTGAACTGACTACACAGTTCCCAACTAAGGAGTTAGACAAAGGATCAAAGGAGCTGAAGAGTTTGCAGGCCCTTAGGACGAACAACAATATGAAATAACTAGTACCCTCAGAGCTCCCAGGGACTCAACCACCAACCAAGGACTATACATGGTGGGACTGATTGTCTTGGCAGCATGTATATAGTATAGGATTGCAAAGTCAATCATCAATGGGAGAAGAGGCCCTTGGTCCTGTGAAGGTTCTGTGCCCCAGTGTAGGGGAATGTTAGGGCCCATAAATGGAAGAGGGTGGGGTGGCAAGCATGGGGAGGGTGGAGGCAACAGGGGTTTGTTCTTGTTGTTTTTGTTTGTTTGTTTGATTGTTTTTTGGAGGAGAATCTGGGAAAGGAGAAATCATATGACATGTAAATAAAGAAAATAACAACAACAAAAAAGAAACTACTCTCTGAATAAACTATTCTTTTCAAAAAACAAAAACAAAACAAAACAAACAAACAAAAACCCAAGAGTACAGATTCCCTGCTTTTCAACTCTGCCATATTAAAAAAAAAATTTCCCAGATTTCTATGTTTTGGCTACTGAAGTTAAGCCATATCTCTCTTTCACACAGCCCTTCCTTGTAAGGTTCCTGCTTCTGGTACCCTGGAGATGCAAGCTTGAAATACAAGCGGCCCTCCAGCTGATCTCAATGGCTTCAAAGTTGCCCAGGGAAGAAGGCTGATCTCTATCTAAATGGCGAAGGCCTAGCCATTTAGTGCTTTATAGACCATGGCCTATTGCACTCAGGAGCACAAAGGCAGGAGGTAGAGGCTTCCACTTCAGAGCTCAGATGCAATGGGCTGCCTGCTGTTCTCCATCCAAGCAGTAGCCAAGCAACCCTAGCGCTGTCTTCTCCAAAGCTATGGATGTCTTCCAAGGCAGAACAATTGCTTAACTGAAATAATGGAATGGAATGAAGTTGTATAACTTGAGGCACAACTTTTAAATTGAAACCATACTTAATTTAGGACCCGTCTTTTGACAGGAATCATTAAGAAATTATTTTTAATCATGATGCCTCCCTGCCAAACAGTGAGGTTATTAATAATGCTGTATACTTTCCAAATAAAATTTTGACAACTTTGTTTTTCTTTTAAAGCTTAGAAATGTTACTGGTGGTAATGTTTGAACAGAGATTTTAAAATAAATGGAAAGATACAGTTTTTACTAAGTGCCTGGGTAGAGTTCTACTCTAAAACTTCTATAAGCACATTACAGCTTAATAATTAATATTCTCTTTCTCTCCCTCCCTCCACCTATACCATGCTTTTGCTTTAACACTACACACCAGTGGGTTTTAACACAGCAGTGGTTTTCATTGTAGCCCAGCTGTCCTTGCACACTCACTTATTACCTCACGATGGCCTAGATATTCAGCCTCATATTCCTTGTGGGTCTCCTAAACATTGGTATAACCAGTATGAATCATTATATGACATCTGGCTTTTAATACGCAATTTCTACTCCTGCCTCTACTATTTGTCTTTGCTTTGGTATGCTGGGAAAAAATATCCATATGCTTGTGGCATGGCATTTAAACTAGCTTTGAGGACATGTCCAAAGTGAAGAATAATTTTGTTAAATGGGTTGGGGGGATAGTTTCAAATGTGTCCTTCAAAACTATGAGAACTGTCTACAATTATCCAGACCCTTACTTATAATTAGGACTCTATCAATATAGTAATGGTATGGTTTCCTTATTTGAGAGTTTCTTTGTAACTTTGTTGCATGTATGTGGTTACACTCTGCCTTCATAGTACCCTTGGTATTGTCAACTCCTGATGATAAAGAAGGACACCTAGAATCAGAGAGTTGAAATAATTAAGCCATAGATATTAATTTAATGGTAGGGCTAGTACACCTGGGTCTAGGCTGCAAATCATCTACCCATTCTTCTCTGTGCCCAATCTTCTCTACTTGCCTATGTGATCCTGAGTAATCTTTCTAACACTCAGGCATCTCTTATATTTCCTTTTGAGGCTAATTGTGTCTTGTAAACAATAAACTGATTTTACAACTCATTAGAATTAACTTTAAATTTCAATCTCAGAACACAGAAATATGAAGGTTTTCTCAAAGAATATAGCACTAACATTGAAAAAACAAAACAAAACAAAACAAAACAAAGAATCTGAGCTGCGGACTCCTGTGGTTGAATTGGGGAAAGATTGGAAAAAGCTGAGGAGGAGGGTGGCCCCATGGGAAGACTAGAAGTTTCAACTGATCTGGACCTCTGAGATCTCTCAGACACTGAGCTACCAACCAGCCAGCACACAGCAGCTGACATGAAGTCTCTGATACATATACAACAGAGGACTGCCTGGTCTGACCTCAGTGAGAGATGTGCCTAACCTTTGAGATACTTGAGGTCCCAGGGAGTTAGGAGGTCTGATAGAGTGGATGGGGGTAGGAAGTTGGGTAGACAGCAAGGGGGATAAAGATTGGACTGTAAAAAAAGGACTAAAGAATAAAAAAATGAGAAGTGTGCCTTCCCTGAGTCCAGAAGAGATGATGCTTATGAATTATGGACTTTTTCTGATTTCCTCATCAAATCTGTATTAATCTTATTTTGTCAAGTAAAACACACATTTTAGAAAGCCATGTGCTATAACTTCTACTTTCTAAAAGAGATGTTTGTTAGCCACAAATTATTTTTTTATGCTTGTTTCTCTTCTTCAAGTTCAATTTACCCTTTTATTTCTACCAAATCACCCTGTATGAGACAGCTTTGAAAATCATTATGGGCTCTCAATGTTACATGGCTCATTGCTCCATGCATTTGTCAAAATTTCTGTGAGTGGAAAGATAACCTAAGGACATAAAAAAATTAACACATGAAATTAATCATTCATTCTGGTGTGAGTTATGAAATCAATAAGAAAAATACATCCATTTCTAAACTTAAATTAAAAAAGGCATACCCAGAAGTGGTGTAACTGATAATCTGGCTGGTTTCAATGAGAACATGTGCTGAAACCATATGTGAAAGAGAACACCAGAAACATAATTCCTGAGAGATGATTTGTTGTAAAATTTGGAATCAAAATGGTAAAGTAAATTCTTTGTATATTTTTTTCTACTCAGGGTAGTCTGATTTATATAAAAGACTAAAATAACAAAGTTGTTTCTGGGTTATTGGCCTCTTAATCTTGTATATTAATTCAGGTAATGCACCAGTACCACTCTCTTCTATTTAATTATTTTTATTTATGTACCATTAAGCTCCATTTCCATTACTTTTGCAGGAAAAAAAAAACTAAAAAAAGGACAAACCCAGGGTATTTGGGCAGTGCTAAGAGCCTCATTCTTAATCCACAGGAGACCTCTTTCTTGCTGCAGAATAAAAATGACAATCTTTGACATTATTTAAAAGCATTCTTTATTTCTTTAATTAGTAGTTTCAGGCAAGCTGTTCTACTTGAACCTTTAACATTTCCAGACACTTCTGCCTCACTCCGCAGCAACTCTTCCCAAGTTTGTGTTGAATACATTCTTGATTTGTAGGAAAGCTACTTTCAGGCCCTTTCATATTCTGCTATAATCCCTTGGTAATTACCAAGTCTCTCTCTGCAACAATAGGTAAATCTGGGAGGAATTCAGTAGTTAGGCTTCACATGTGAAATTGTACTTGGCCATCTCATCTGAACTCACACTCTGGGGACCCTCACTTAGGAAACAGTCCTGTAAGGAATGCCAAAGCTGAGAAGCTCAAAGGTAGTAAAGAAAATCACTCTGCACCACTGGAAAACACGTTTTTTAAAAAGGGTGCATCAAATTTCAATACAATAACTCAATATGGCATGAATTCTAACTACAAAAGATCTAGTTTTCACACAGCATATCCCAGGCACTGCTACAATCCAAGGATAACAATGTCTCCTTCTAATGGTATTAAGCCCTTGGGAATGTATACTTCCTTTTCTTTTCTTTCCTCTAATGATTTACACCCATTTCTTCTTTTTTACTTTGATTTACTGGCATTAAAAACCATATTAGAAACTTATTAGTGTGACTAAATCACAATTTAAAAAAATAATATTTCTCTAATTACTCTGTTTGGCTATTTGCAATTTATCTTGTGACTAAGCACCAGTAATTGGTCATAATTATTGACTGAGTTTCAAGCCTCACAACAGTTGCTTCTCTTTTCTTCTTCTTATTGGCTATAAATCATGAAGCATATTTCCCAGGACTTTACTACATTGTAATTTGGGAAAGTTTTAAGCCTTCATTCTCCAAAATAATGAAAGATATCCTTACTTAGTTTTGTCTAATGGCAAGCATTGCATGTTTCCTATAAATATCTTGAAAACTAATGAATGAGTTAGCATAGGTTGGTGGTATACAAAAAACGATATGGTCTTTGTTTCCTACATCCAAGGAAACTGCACCCATCAGGTAGAAGACTGACAAAATCAAGGGGGTAAAATCTAAAGAACAGATGTGCATTGCCTCATCCTTCACAAGCAGACTGAACTTCTTGAGGAATTGCTTAATACCCCTTCTTGTTCTGCTGTATAAGACATCTATACACTGCTTTGTACTTTCTGACACTAGGGATTTCAACTGAATGCCATTTCTAACCTTGTTGCTTGTACATACCAAAACCACGCTTTGTAAAGGACAACAGCTAAACATATAGGACTAATATATGCCCGAGGGAACTCTGAAGAGATTATCTTCTGCTTCACTATGAATACTGAGGTTTAAGACTGATGATGCATTGGGCGGTGGTGGTACACGCCTTTAATCCCAGCACTTGGGAGGCAGAGACAGGCGGATTTCTGAGTTCGAGGCCAGCCTGGTCTATGGAGTGAGTTCCAAGACAGCCAGGCCCATATAGAGAAACCCTGTCTCTCAGAAAAAAAGAAAGAAAGAAAGAAAAGACTGATGATAAACTCAGAATCTCAGGAATCATGAACATGCCATAGGACTTCTAATAATGCCAATAGAATTAGGAGGGGTATAGAGGAACATGAAGCCATACAGTAGTCAGAGAGATGGCCTTTTGTCCTATGTTATTTGTATAGAGTCTAAGAACTCTGGGTAAGTCGTATTTGCAACCCTTATGCCCCTGTATCTCTGCCTCTGCCCCAGTCTCTGTCACTGTCACTGTCTCTGCCCCTGTCTCTGCCTTCCTACTGTGTAATAAATATAAGGCCTGACAAGAATTGAGTCCTTTAGTTTCTTTGTATCACTGGAATTTCTGGGCTACCATGGTTCAGGCATCTAAAAGTATCTTCAGACAAACTCGAAAGAGGAGGATGCTAACTAATTTGGGATGACTCATAGTGACCTAGAAATCATCCAAGCTCTTAGTTCTAAAAGTCTCTGAAGGGAAGATAAGTAACTACAGGCCAATGGTATCTCTAGGGTTAGGTGTATCCCTTTCCAGCAGTTAAGGTGACATGTGAAGAGGGGAAAGAAGAAAGGCAAGGGGAAAGAGTGTAGAAGGCCTAGGGGAGGATGAGAAGGAGGAAGACTAGGATGAAGATGATGAGGAGGAATGTTAGAATCTCAAGCAACGGGATGGAGACATGGCTCAGGAGTTAAGAGCACTGGCTGTTCTTCCAGAGGTCCTGAGTTCAATTCCCAGAAACCACATAGTGGATCACAACCATCTGTATGGAATCTAATGCTCTCATCCGGTATGTCTGAAGAGAGCAGCAGTGTACTCACATACATAAAATAAACAAATCTTTTTTTTTTTTTTTTT
>JADRCD010160781.1:0-15176 GCA_019843815.1 Montemys delectorum
AAGAGTACACATGGAGGTTCCCATGGCTCTAGCTATATATGTAGCAGAGGATGGCCTTACCTGGCATCAACGGGAAGGGAGGCCCTTGGTCCTGTGAAGGCTCAATGCCCCAGTGTGGAGGAATGCCAGGGTAGGGAGGCAGGAACAGGTGTGTGTGTGTGAGCATCCTCATAGAAATGGAGGGGGGATGGGATAGGGGGTTTGCGGGTTTGTGGAGGGGAAATTGGGAAAGTATATAACATGTGAAATTGTTTATTTATGTAAACAAATTAAATAACCAATGAAAAAAAGAAAAAATCAAATCACACTAAATCAAACTAAACCAAATTAGGAATCAAATCAAATCCAGTCATAATAGTTTAGGAGAAGAGAGGAACAGAGACCTGCATTCTGTCATGCCATGTTGTGTGGGTGGGGAAAGATATCCACAGACCTGCCCTTTACTCATGGCACAGGCAGGCCAAAGGCACACAGAGCCTCACTAACCATTCTCATTGCAGCCTAAGAGTGCCATGACCACTTGTCTACTCCAATTACGTCTGCAGCTGAACCACTTCTAGAAATTAGCAAGAAAGAGACATGTCTCTACTAGCCCAGAAGATTGGCATACTGGGCATTTTACTAAGGATGGGTGGGACCTTGAGCTTAGTGTGTGTGTGTGTGTGTGTATGTGTGTGTGACAGTGTGCAGCAGTCTGCATTCTAGATTCGAGATTCCAGCATGCTCGGAGCCTGGGGGTGCTGCACCAGTCCAGAGGAGATGGCTGCTGTTTTAGACCCAGTGTGTTTCAGGTGACCTCAGATGTACCTCAACTACTGAGTTGCCAGATTTCTCTCTCTCTTTTGCAATGACTATAAAAGCCTCATGTCATTTTTGAGAAATACCCTCAGATCTCACACTTCTTTGTGTCAACTCTGTTTATCACTCGTCAAATTTTTTGCCCACTTGACCAGAACTCTCATCCTACAGAACAAGAGGTCCCTGAAATGAACTCAGTCCATGGCAGTTGGCACTCAATGTGGTGGCTCTGGCCAGGTAAGCTATCTTTTATTCTCCTTTCTTCTCTTTCTCTCTTTTCCCTTTTTTCAGGCAATTAATAGGCTCTCGATAGGGTGCCATGGGCCCGCTGATAAGTTTATCTGTTATTGGCGAGTAATCTTGGTATCATGGGGCAGTCAGATTCATGCCTACATGCCTCACCAGCAGTGGTGCAGAGAATTGCCCATGCTGCAGCAGTGAAGAGATGGAAATTCAGTGCCTAATTGCATGTTCCGGCTGTGGAGGGGCGGGAACACCTGAGGAGATTGCAGAAATCCCTTGGGAAGCACTTCTATAAAGATAGAACTCTGCTCGTTCTAGAAGCAGATAAAAATAGCCAGACAAGAAACTGGCCAGGCAGTCGTGGCACACCATGCTTTTAATCCTAGCACTCGGGAGGCAGAGACAGGCAGATTTCTGAGTTATACAAATGGCATGAGAGATTGAGAGATCGAAACTGAAAGACGAAGCAAAGGCTAATCTAAGTTGCTCAGCTGAAAAGCTGTTTTTTTAAAAAGGGGTCAGAAGCTTAAGTTCTAAATTCTTTGATCTAAATTTATAAGATTTGTGTAGCCTCTTCATTTGGTTTCTACCTAGTCTTAAAGGTATAAATATGTTCTGTATGATTATTGACCTATAAGTTATTGAGTATGGTAAAACGTTGTAACATCGGGAACTGAAAGCTAGTTTGAAACTGGTAACTAAGGACACATGGCATTGAAGGTACACACATGGCGTGAATCAGCCAAGATGGTCAAAATCTCAACAGACAACTCCAGCTAGAGTTTTACAGCCTAGCAAGTAGCACAGTCTAAAGGCTGACACTAAAGTTGCAGGCCATACACCAGGCAGTAGAATTCAGAACAGCTGTTCAGTTTAGTAGCTGCTTAATATCTTATAATAGATATACTTTAAATTATGGGCTTTGTACCAGACAATAAAAATCTTCATATGCTCCTAGTCTGAGAACCTCTGGCCTTAAAGTAGAAATTGACACCTTGAAGTCACCTCTGATCCAAAAGGAAATGAGTAAGAATGGGTTGAAGCAGAAAGTACACTGAAAGGCCAAGAGGGGAAGCCCTAAACTCATTCAATGGGCACTCGTTTTCCTTGGGACACCTCGAAGTCAACTCTGACCCAATTGGGAATGAGGAAGAATGGGCAGAGTGCAGAAAAGGAGCCGGGGAGGCTAAAGCTTACACCCTACAAGGCCAAAAAGCCAAGGATGAATGTAGAGGTCTCCAAGCCTAATGGTGTAGTGGCTAGCAAAAAGACTAGTGAGATGAGTTGATAAATCATTTAATGGATTATTAAATAACCTACCAAAAAATAATATCACCTGGTACTTTAGGAAGAGAATGTTAAAGGCACTGTGCCACGTAGCTTATCAATCAACACCATGATTTTACTTTCCAGAGACCTGGCATGCTCTGAGAAGTTATCTCAGAATGATCCAGGCTTGCTAAGGACAGTTCAAAAGCAGGGAAACACTTAAAAAACTTTGTAAGGTGAATGTAATGTTTTTGGTATTGATTTTAAAGAGTATAGATTGTTTAAAATTGGGTTTTGCTTTCTAAAAGTTATGTTTATGGCCTAATATTACATAAGAAATTAAGAAAGTATGGTTAAAATTGACAGTGTCCCATTGGCTGCAGTTTGCAGCCTGATCGTAAGCTTAAGAATTTTAACTCACCTATATTTTGTAATTAAGATGATTACAAGAGTAGTAAAAGTTGAAGCTGTGGCCAATATGGGCCTGCTGCCACTTTAAAAAACAAGCTTAATTAGATAGAGTGGTAAAAACAAAATTTAAGATTGGAAAGAGGGTCTCAGTGAAAATTTATTTTGTTATCCATCAGGCTCTTGATAAATTGTTTCAAAGGAGTTTATGCCCTAAAAACAGTTTGGAGACACTCAAGTAGAGTTTCTTTTTGTTACAAGCAATGCTTTTACATTTTTGTAAAAAAAATGTTTTAAGTAAAAATCAGCTTAAAAAGGGATCAGAGATAAACAGCAAAATTGCCCTTGGAATCTGACCTCACTACAGGAGGTGTAATCTTTGGGTGTGACTCAGGTGGTATGCTCAGAGAAATATTTACATTTGAGTTAATGCAAAAGCATAGAGAGGCCTCAGTACAGCCTTAGAGACATTCCTTTTGTTTTATAAACCAGACCTAGGGAAGTGTTCCAGGCTTTGCCTCTCCCTTACCTCCGTGGAATTATTTTTAAGACAAAAACAGCATTACCACAGTTCTATCCAAGTGTGGTTCAAAGTAATTTTAAACTCGAGACTTATGGAGAGTCAATGGGGTCATGAAGTAGAGTTATTGTGTATTTAAGAGATTGTTTTTCCCTCTACATTCTAGTAATTTTAAAGATTTTATTTCTAGTGAATTTGTAATCATTAGAAAATGTTGCCTTTGAAAATAGCTAAAAGCCTTATATATAAATTTTTTTTTTGTCTAAGCTTCAGTACAAGAAACTAAGACTTTGAATTTCTCAGTGTAAGTTAACTATTAAAGCCTCAGCTACATCAAGAGAGTTGTATCAAGAAAGAAAAGATGAGTTGCTTGTTTCAAGTTACTTTTGGCTAAGACTTCATCTTAAGCTCACGACAAGACTTAGGCTTTTGTTAGATATTGTCTGGTGAGAGACAAACAGTTTTATAGAAACTAGAGTAAGCTTCTATCACTTGTCAATAACGATCAATTACACTCAAATGTTTAGTTTTTGTCCACAGCAATTCTTTGGAAAAAGAGCATTAATATAAATTCAACTTTTCTCATATTCTAAGGAAAGTTTTAATATCCTATTACAAAACTGTTGTAATATTAATGAGAAATTATATGAAAAGTCATAAAGATATTTTAGAATGTCTTAAACACCTGAGGAGACATCTATTTCTTCAAACAACAATTAAATTGGTTATTGCAAAACATTAATTGATATTTGGCCTATTACATAGTAAAGGATTTTAGACAATTGATAATTATCCAATAGACAGATTGTTAAGATTTGTTTGTATGCATGCTTTTATATTTCCTGTAAATTTATATATGCATCCCATGATAAAAATACATTTACAGGCCTTCTATGGAAGAAAAATATATGTGATTAGACCACATGTTTGGCACAGATAATGGAACTACGTGTTGTAGTCACTGTTTTTATAGTGCTAAAATCAAACTTTTAATTTATTTACTGATAGCCAATGTATATAGCTCAGAAGTTTACAATTGCTTGGAGTTGTTCTTTTTTAGATATTACTAATTCTCAAATTTTGCAATTGTTCATGCTTATACAATTAAAGTTAAGAGAAAGTACTGTTCCTTTAGAAAACTATCTTTAGATATGTTAAACTGCCTAGACAAGACCCTTAAAGCAATGCTACAGCAGATTTGTATCCCAGGAAGATTATAGACTTTACACAAAAACAATTGTCCATATGATTTTATTCTTGCTATCATCATAATGGTAATGGCTTGTGATGATAATTTGGTATTTTTAGGGAATATTTCTTATTTAAAAAAATAAAAATAAAATATGCATATGTAACTATTGATACCTTTTCAGATTTTTTAGTTACAATTGCCTTAACAGGAAAAGCAACAAAAAATGTAATCATTACCTACATTAATTTTCTATTCTTGGTGTTCCTTACTTAGATTGGAACAGATTATGGATCTGACAATTACAGTCAAGAATTTGTGATGTTTTGTCAACAAATTAATGTTACCCATATTACTGTAATTTCTTAATTTTCTCAGAGACATTGTTGAACATGCACATTACACTCTGAAACGTTTGACTTTTAAACAGAAAAGGGAGAGTTGTATCCCTATGCACAATATTTAAATCATTCTTTTTATTTTTTTAAAAAATTAAAATTGGATGCCAAGGATGGCACCCTACAACCAGGCATAATTATGCCTAGGTGAAATGGAATAATTCTTTTTTACTTGAGCCAAGAAATGGCCCAGATGTTTTAATCACCTTGAGAAGAGGGTATATTTATGTTTTTTTCCACAGAATGCAGAATCTCCAATCTAGATCCCAGAAAGACTCGTCCAACCGATCCTGCCTCTTCTGCTCACAAAGACTCTCTGAGAAGAGGTGGGAGAAGAACAGGGAAAGCAGACTCTGACAGCAGAAATGGCAAAGCTGCATCCACCACAGACTGCAACAACCAGAACCACTAACACTGCTGATGCTCAGCCAGATTTCTTTGGACTTATTGCTGCTAATATGAAATTTTCTTGTGTCTCTTATCCATATGCTATGTTGTTTGTAAGTTAGGCTAGCTATTAAGTGTCGTACCTCATTTCAGTATATTTGTGTCACACCATTACCCTATAACTCAACTATGGACTGGGAAAAAAAACTAAGGCCCATTTGCAGGGAATGTGGAAAGATATAGATATTTCTCATGATATGGAACAGTTAAAGGCAGTAATTTCAGATATTAGCAAAAGTCATTTGGATACTTGGAACATTGAATTGGCCAGCTATTTAAAAAATAATCTAACCACATTGAATCCCTTGGACTGGGTTCAGTATGTAGTTTTGCTGGCTATTATTATTGGCATTATTTTAATAGTGATTATTGTGCTTCCATTTGTCTTTAGAGCTTTTCTGAGATGCCTAGCCATGATGAGGAGGGACTTTCTGAAACTTCATTTAAAAAATAATAATAAAAGGAGGAACTGCCATGCCCACTTGTCTACTCCATCACTGGTGGCTGATGCAATATTCTGCAGAGCTAACCCTACCTTTCACTAGAGGCAGCACTCAGGAGAGTGTATCCTGTACCTCACCAAGGCAGCACATTGGAGCTGGCCTGGTTGGGGCAGAGTGTAGTAATAATTATCAGCAGTCACAACCTGGGGTTTTTACCTGCCTTAGACCATTTATGTTCTTGGATTAAAGACACAGAGCCTTTATATTTTAAAATATATGTTAGGCACATATTCAGCCAGTAGCTGGGCAACTGATTACCCTCCATGCTGTTAAAATCTACCTTCTTATTAACTCAAGTTATTACTTACTATGTTCCGTCTAGTTTTCTCTTAGCTCCAATTGGCCAGTCCACGTGTCTACATTCTATGGTTCAGCTAACTCATGGCATCTTTCCTTTCTTCTCTCCTGCATACTCTTCTTCTATCCCATGGTGGAAATTCTCAGCTCCACTGTGATGGTTTGTATATGTTTGGCCCAAGGAGTGGCACTATTAGAAGGTGTGGCCCTGTTGGAGTTGGTGTGTCACTATGGGTGTGGCCTTAAAGACCCTCATGGTAGTTACCTGGAAGCCAGTATCTTCTAGCAGCCTTCAGATGAAGATGTAGAACTCTCACCTCCTCCTGTACCATGCCTGCCTGCATGCTATCATGTTCCCACCTTGATTATAATGGGCCTCTCAACCTGTTAGCCAGCCCCAATTAAATGTTGTCCTTTATAAGACTTTCTTTGATCATGATATCTGTTCACAGAACATATCAAGTGTCAAAACATAAAATATACCAAGCAAAGAAAGAAAATTAAAAGTGGTAAGGAGGAAAGGCCAGGTAACATACAAAGGCAGACCTATCAGAATTACATCAGACTTCTCAATAGAGACTCTAAAAGCTAGAAGGGCCTAGACAGATATCTTGCAACCTTGGAAAAAACCCATAAGTACCAACCTAGACTACTATAACCAGAAAAACTCTTAATCACCATAGATGGAGAAGACAAGATATTTCAAGTCAAATCCAAATTCAAATATCTCTCCGCAAATAAATTCCTACAGGAAACACTAGAAGGAAAACTTCAACCCAAGAAGGATAGCTACATCCAAGAACATACAGGAAATAAGTAATTCTATATAAGGAAAAACAATAAATACACACACATACATACACACTCACACACACACACACACACACACACACACACACACTACTCACACAAACAATACCAACATCAAAATAGCAGGAAATAACAATCACTGCTCGTTATCTCTCAACATCAATGGACACTATTCCTCAAATAAAAACACACAGGCTAACAGAATGCATACAAAAACAGGATCCATCATTCTGCTACATGCAAGAAACACACCTCTGAAGTAAAGATAGGCATCACCTTAAAGAGCTGGACAGAAGTTTCCCAAGAGTACATGGCCTCATCGGAATTCAGTTCTCCCACAACAGCAACTCCTGGATACCCCAACACACTGGAAAAGTAAGCTTTGGATTTAAAATCACATTTCATGATGCAGATAGAGGACTTTAGGAAGGACATAAATAAATTTCTTTAAAAAATACAAGAGAATAAAGGAAAACAGGTAGAAGACCTTAAAGAGGAAAGACAAAAATCCCTTAAAGAATTATGGAAGAACACAAGTAAACAAGTAGAAGCCCTTAAAGAAGAAAAACAAAAATCCCTTAAAGAATTACATGAAAACACAGCCAAACCAATGAAGGAATTCAACAAAACCATCCAAGATCTAAAAGTGGAAGTAGAAATAATAAAGGAATCACAAAGGGAGACAACTCTGCAAATAGAAAATCAAGGAAAGAGGTCAGGAGTTACAGATACAAGCATCACCAACAGAATACAAGAGTTAGAAGAGAGAATCTCAGAAATGGAAGATATAGAAAAGATTGACACTACAGTCAAAGACAATTCAAAATGCAAAAAGCCAACCTAAAACATCCAGGAAATCCAGGACACAATGAGAAGATCAAACCTAAGGATAATAAGTATAGAAGAGAGTAATGATCCTCAGCTTAAATGGCTAGTAAATATATTCAAGAAAATCATAGAAGAAAACTTCTCAAACCTAAAGAAAGAGATGCTCATGAACATACAAGAAGCTTACAGAACTCCAAATAGATTGGACTAGAAAAGAAATTCCTCCTGTCACATAATAATCAAAACACCAAATGCACTAAACAAAGAAAGAACATTAAGAGCAGTAAGGGAAAAAGGTCAAGTAACATGTGTGAGGTGGAATATCAGGGTTGTTTTGATTTACATTTCCCCGATGACTAAGGAAGTTTAACATTTCTTTGGATGCTTCTCAGCCATTTGAGTTTCCTCAATTATTTTTTTAGCTAGGTACTCCATTTTTTAATAGGATTATTTGGTTCTCTGGAGTCTAACTTCTTGAGTACTTTGTATATATTTTATATTAGCCCTCTATCAGATATAGGAATGGTAAAGATATTTTACCAATCTACTGTTTGCTGTTTTGTCCTATTGACAGTATCCTTTACTTTACAGAAGTTTTGCAACTTAATGAGGTGCCATTCATAAATTCTTGATCTTAGAGCATAAGCCATTGGTGCTCTGTTCAGGGACTTTTCCCCTGTATTCATGTGCTCAAGGCTCTTTCCCACTTACTTTTCTATTATTTTCAGTGTATTTGGTTTTATGTGGAGGTTCTTGATCCACTTGGACTTGAGCTTTATACAAGGCGATAAGAATGGATCAATTTGCATTCTCCTACATGGTAACTGACAGTTGAGCAGGCACAATTTGTTGAAAATACTGTCATTTTCCCCCTGAATTGTTTTAGCTACTTTATCAAAGATCAAGTGACCATATGTGTGTGGGCTCATTTTTGCGTCATCAATTCTATTCCACTGATCTACCTGCCTGTCACTGTACCAATACCATGTAGTTCATATCACTTTTACTCTGTAGTACAGCTTTAAGGCCAGGGATGATGATTCCAGGAGAGGTTCCTTTATTGTTGAGAATAGTTTTCAATATCCTAGTTCTTTTGTTATTGCAGATGAATTTGCAAATTGCTCTTCCTAACTCTGTAAAGAATTGAGTTGGAATTTTCATGGGGATTGCATTGAATCTGTAGAATGCTTTCAGCAAGATGGCCAATTTTACTAGATTCATCCTGCCAATCCATGAGTTTGTGAGATCTTTCCATCTTCTGAGATCTTCTTTTATTTCTTTTTCCAGAGAGTTGAAGTTCTTGTCATACAGATCTTTCACTTGCTTAGTTAGAGTCACACCAAATGATTTTATATTATTAGTGACTATTGTGAAAGGTACTATTTCCCTAATTTCTTTCTGAGCCTGTTTGTCCTCTGTGTAGAGGAAGGCCACTGATTTGCTTGAACTAAATTTATATCCAGCTACTTAGCTGAAGTTGTTTATCAGGTTTAGATGTTCTCTGGTGGAATTTTTGGGGTTACTTAAGTATACAATCATATCATCAGCAAATAGTGATAATTTGACTTCTTCCTTTCCAATTCGTATCCCTTTGATCTCCTTTTGTTTTCTAATTGCTCTGGTTAGGACTTCAAGTACAATTTTGAATAGGTAGGGACAGAGTGGGCAGCCTTGTCTAGTCCCTGATTTTAATGGGATTGGTTCAAGTTTCTCTCCATTTAGTTTGATGTTGGCTACTGGTTTGCTGTATATTGCTTTTACTGTGTTTAAGTGTGGGCCTTGAATTCCTGATCTTTCCAAGACTTTTATCATGAAGGGATGTTGGATTTTGTCAAATATTTTCTCAGCTTCTAGTGAGATAATCATGTTTTTTTTTCTTTGACTTTCTTTGTATTTTGGATGACATTGATGGATTTCCATATATTGTACCATCCCTACATCCCTGGAAGGAAGCCTACTTCATCATGATGGATCATCATTTTGATATGTTCTTGGATTCATTTTGCAAGAATTTTATTGAGTAATTTTGCATCGATATTCATAAAAGAAATTGTCATTCCAAAGGCTGGGAGCCTGGGCTGAGGCCTGCTTGAGGCTCTCTCTCTCTCCCTGGAGACAGAGGGCCTGCTGTTGAGGCCTGGGTCTCTCTCTCTCTCCTCTAGAGCTGACCTGTTTGCTGTATGCCACCTTAATTAAAAAGGAGGCAATGTATAAATGAGTTATTTTATTGTAGGAATTATAGAATATGCTGGTTGAGTAGAGAAAAGGAAAGGAGAGAAAGAAGAGTGAGAGAGAAAGGAGAGGAAGAAAGCAAGGGAAGAGAACAAAGAGTAGAGAGGAGAGAAAGAGAGCAAGAGAGGGAGAGTAAGAGGAAGTGTAAGAAAGCAAGAGAGGGAGAGTAAGAAGAGAAGAATAAGAGAAAGGGGGAGAGTAAGAGAAGAATAAGAGAGGAACTAAGAGTAAGAGAGTGAGGAGGGGGCAAACCGCCCCTTGTATTGTATGGAGTGTGTTATGCCTGGTTTGTGGTCAGATGACTGTGTGTAACATCCAGCTAGAATGCTGGGAACTTGAGGCATTGTTTTCATGATAGAGCACACATCTCCTGCAGTGGCAGCTGTGAGGGGTTTGGACTGAAATTTAAGCCATTGGTCTCAGGAGCTATCACTGAACTCCTACCGTCCCTTGCTCAGTGGATCTCCGGGGTTCTAAGGTGGCCGCTCTACTGGACTCTGGCTGTCAGAACTGCCCACTTCCCCACAGGAAATTGATGTGTAGTCCTCTTTCTTTGTTGGGTCTTTGTGTGGTTTAGGTATAAGAGTAATCAGGGCTTCATAAAATGAGTAGTGAAGAGTACCGTTTGTTTCTAGTTTTGTGGAATAGCTTGAGAAGTATTGGTATTAGGTTTTCTTTGAAGATCTGATAGAACTCTGCACTAAACCCATCCGGTCCTGGGCTTTTTTGGATTGGGAGGCTATTAATGACTATTTCTATTTCCTTAGAGGATATGGGACTGTTTAGACTGTTTATCTGATATTTCTTTTTGTTCCAACTTGGTTGATTTTAGCCCTGAGTTTGATTATTTCCTGCCATCTACTCTTGAGGAAATTTGTTTTGTTTTGTTCTAGAGCTTTTGGATATGCTGTCAAGCTACTTGTGTATGCTCCCTCCAGATTCTTTTTGGAGGCACTCAGAGCTATGTTTTTGTTTTAGGACTGCTTTTATTGCATTCCATAAGACTGGGTATGTTGTGGGTTCATTTTCGCTAAACTCTAAAAAGTCGTTAATTTTTTTCTTATTTCTTTTATGACCAAGAGATTCTAATAAGAAGGTATATCTTTTTGTTTTAGAATAAAATGTTCTATAGATATCTGTTAAATCCATTTGGTTCATCCTTTAGTTTCACTGTGTCTCTGTTTAGTTTCTGTTTCCATGATCTGTCCATTGATGAGAGTGGTGTGTTGAAGTCTCCCACTATTATTGTGTGAGGTGTAATGTGTGCTTTGAGCTCTAATAAAGTTTCTTTTATGAATGTGGGTACCCTTGCATTTGGAGCATAGAGGTTTAGAAATGAGAGTTCATCTTGGTAGATCTTATCTTTGATGAGTATGAACTGTCCCTCCTTATCTTTTTTTTATCACTGTAGGTTGAAGTTGATTTTATTCAATATTAGAATGGCTACTCCAGCTTGTTTCTTGGGACCATTTGCTTGAAAAAATGTTTTCCAGCCTTTTAATCTGAGGTAGTGTCTGTCTTTGTCACTGATGTGGGTTTCTTGTATGCAGGAAAATCTTGGGTCTTGTTTATGTAACCAGTGTATGACTTTTTATTGGGGAATTGAATCCATTGATATTTAGATAGTACAGAAGTGTAATTGTTGCTTCCTATTATTTTTGCAGTTAGAGTTGAAATTCTGTTCATGTGGCTATCTTCTTTTTGTTTTGTTGAAAGATTATTTTCTTGCCTTTTTCTAGGGTATAGTTTTCCTCTTTGTGTTGGAGTTTTCCATTTATTATCCTCTGAAGTGCTGTATTTGTGGAATGATATTGTGTGAATTTGGTTTTGTCATGGAATACCTTTGTTTCTCCTTCTATGGTAATTGAGAGTTTTGCTGAGTATAATAGCCTTTTCTGGCATTTATGTTCTTTAGGGTAGGTATGACATCTGCCCAAGATCTGGCTTTCATAGTCACTGGTAAGAAGTCTAGTGTAATTCTGATTGGTCTGCCTTTATATGTTACATGAACTTTTCCCCTTACTGCTTTTAATATTCTTTACTGCTTTAATATTTGGTGTTTTATTATTATGTGACAGGAAGAATTTCTTTTCTAGTTTAGTCTATTTGGAGTTCTATTGGCTTCTTGTACGTTCATGGGTATCTCTTTAGGTTAGGGAAGTTTTCTTCTATGATTTTGTTGAAGATATTTATTGGCCCTGTAAGTTGGAAATCTTTAATTTCTTCTATACCTATTATCCTCAGGTTTGGTCTTTTCATTATATCCTGGATTTCCTGGATGTTTTGGGTTAGGATCTTTTTCCAGTTTGCATTTTCTTTGATTGTTGTGTCAATGTTTTCTAGTATCTTTTGCATCTGAGATCTCTCTTCCATCTCTTCTATTCTGTTGGTGATGCTTGCATCTATGGCTCCTGACTTCTTCCCTAGGTTTTCTATCTCCAGAATTGTCTCCCTTTGTGATTTCTTCATTTTTTTCTACTTCTATTTTTATACTCTGGATGTTTTTCTTGAATTCCTTCACCTATTTGCTTGTGCTTTCCTGAAATTCTTTAAGAGATTTTTGTGTTTTATCTTTAAAGGTTTCTACCTGTTTGCCTGTGTTCTTCTGTAGTTCTTTAAAGGATATTTGTCATTCCTTTTTAAAGCTTCTACTTGTTTGTCTGTGTTCTCCTGTATTTCTTTAAGGGAATCATTTATGTCTATCTTAAATCCTTTATTAGCACCATGAGATATGATTTTACATCTGAATCTTGCTTTTCTGGTGTGTTGGGTTATCTAGGACATACTTTGGTGGGAGTACTGAGTTCTGATGATACCAAGTAGTCTTGGTTTCTGTTGGTAAGTATCTTGCATTTGCCTTTTACCATCTGGTAATGTCTAGTGTTAGATGTTTTTGCTGTTTCTGGCTGGAACTTGTTCTTTCTGTGGGGCTGTAAGCCTGTGTCAGCACTCCTGGGAGACCAGGTCTTTCCTGGCAAGACCTGTGCACAGAGGGCTGCAGAACAGCACCACCTCCTGGGTGCAGATGGATAAAGGGAGTACCCTCTCCAAGTTGTTCGGCCACTTCTGTGGTCTGTGTGCTTCTGGCTAGTCTCATCTTAGACAGCCAGTGGAGAGAAAATATCTCACCTGAGTCCCGGGGTCATGGTACTCCCTGGAGACTAGCTCTCCCATAGCAGTAAAGGTGTACAGAGGACTGTTGTAAAGCCCCACCTCCTGGGTGCAGATGGAGGCATTAAGGGTCTTTTTTTTGGACAGGGTATTTTTATTTTAAGTATTTAGAATGCCTTTTTTATTTTTCTTTTTTTATTTGATATTTTCTTTTTATCTGATAACAATGTTTTGTTTTTTGTTGTTTTTGTTTTAATTATTATTGTATAGGTTGACTTTATAAAAGAATTGATTAATAAAAGAACATTTCCCAAAACATTGACAACGGCCTGGAAAGTAATGTGTGTGTGTGTGTGTGTGTGTGTGTGTGTGTGTGCGTGTGTGTGTGTGCGTTTGTGTGTGTGTGCGTGTGTGTGTGTGTGTGTGTGTGTGTAAATGCTACCTTACTTTAATGATATCCATAGATTTCTCATATCTGATAGGTATTTTATGAAAAGAACCATGAGGAGGAGGACTAGTCTAAGTTCACTAGGAGATGTTTTCTCTTCAAGTTTTGCCTCACAGTTTTGCTATGAGTATAAAATCTTTTATAATTTTATAATTTTTATAATTTTATCATATAATATAATCTGAACAGAATGTCTCCTCCTTCTACTCCTAGTTTCTCTGTATTTCCTTTCCAATTTAGATCCACTCCCTTTTTGCCTCTCATTAGAAAATAAATTGCTTAATGAGAAAACAAAATTAGATGGATAGATATATAGACAGATAGATAATCAAAGATATACAAGACAAGCCTAAAGGGAAATTAGAGAGCACCACCAGAAAGCATAAGAATCGGGTATCCACTTTTTCACGCACTCAGGAGTTACATTAAAGTATTAAACTAAAAGATATAGCATATATGCAAACATATATAGGCCCTTTGAGTGTTGGTTCAGTCTCTGTGAGTTCATCTGAGCTTCTATTTTAGAGGGTCTTTTCCCCCTAGAATTAGACCTTTCTGTCTCCAATAACCTTACTATCTCCTCTTCAATGGGGATCCTTGAGTTCTATGGGAAGAGATTTTATGGAGACATCTCATTTAGAAATGTGTCACTCAGAGTGTGTATGTGTATGTGTGTGTGTATGTGTTCGTGTAGTGTCTTGCCATGAACTTCTGTATTTGTTTCCAGTTATTTCAGGAGGAAGCTTCTCAGACAATGCCTGAATAAGGTGTCAATCTTTAAGATAATAGACTATTATTAAAAATAGTTTTCCTTACACTTTTTTCTATCAGTAGTATTTAGCTTTATCGTTGATCTCTGGACTATCTAATCACTGGTTCTTGGTCAGCCAAACAGTTTTAGGTATAGGTTCCATTTCATGGAATGTGACTTAAATCATATCAGGCATTAGTTAGTTACTCCTAAAAATTTTGTGCCACTATTCAGGCAGAGAAAAATGTAGATTAGAGCTTCTGAGGGACAGAGCTGGATCAACGAACATCTCTGCCCCCTCCCTGCAAGCAGAGGGCCTGCATCCAGAGTGGGCTTTAGCCTCAGGAATCAGGCAGGACCAGCCCGGAGGCATAGGCCTCAGGAAGTGCAGGGGAGTCGTAGGACTGCAGGGACAGGAGCCTCTCAGCTTCCAAGGGACAGAGCTGGATCAGCAAACATCTCTGCCCCCTCCCTTGGAGCAGAGGGCTTCCCTCCAGGACGAACTTCAGCCCAAGGACTCAGGCGGGACCACCTGGGAGGCACAGGCCTCAGGAGTGGAAGGGGACTTGCAGGGCAGCAAGGAAAGATCAAGCTCTAAGACACCAAGAACTTCTAACACCAAAGATCAAGAGATGGTTAAAGGCAAATGCAAGAATCCTACCAACAGAAACCAAGACTGCTTGGCTTCACCAGAATCTAGTACTCCCACCTCAGCAAGCCCTGGATATCCCAAAACACCAGAAAAGCAAGATTTGGATCTAAAAACTTATCTTACAATGCTGATAGAGGAACTTAAGAAGGACATGAATAACTCCCTTAAAGAAATACAGGAGAAAACAGTTAAAGAGATACAAGCCCTTAAAGACGAAACAAAAAAATCCCATAAAGAATTACAGGAGATCACAAGTAAACAAATAGAAGCCC